>RDRW01000592.1:0-200913 GCA_007896445.1 Puccinia hordei
TAAATTGGGGGATAGTGTAAATACACCGTGTTTTGACTCAAACCCAACGCCCGCGTACCGCAGTCCGCAGAGCTTGAAGTTCAACCCGCGTGACTGAAGCCCGCACCAAAGTTGGGGATATAAGCCCCGCGCAAGCACTAAGCCCCTCACAGGCTCCCAACTTGGCACGCGGACTCCCACAGTCACTCAGGTACACCCAAATCAACAAAAACACGCTCCAGTGACCTCATTACATATGTTACATATGTAATGAAGAGTACTGGGGACTAAACAATTAAATATATTAAATGGTATTGTTTATATTGTACAATACATGGATTGAACAAACATACAAACAATACGGTGGCTTATTATAAATACAAATAAGCCACTAGTATTAAATCTAATAACAAACAGTACTAATGTACTACAGACTGTAAGTCAATGTAATAAAATAAATAATAAAATACATTAATAAAAAAAATCAATTGGTGACGTGTATTCAAAGCAGGGGCTGCTGAAGCGTCACCAAGAAAGCAAAAATGGCCAAAATGTGGTCCAAAGATCCCACAAGTTGGCCAATAATACCTACAGGTCCCCAGGGGGAACTCAGACTATTTAAGGAGCTCTTCAACCGCCCAAAGAATGCCCCTCATGCTTCCCAATACCCACTAACAACCTTACCCACTTCTTATTAGATACATACATCTTTATAACACAGTCTGGTAAGCTTCTTAGTAGTTATTCTTTAGCCTGTCTTCCCAACAACTTCACAGTGCCCATCCAGCTCTACCATCTATCCATCCAAGCGCTTCATACTGTCCGTCGTTTTCCACCCAGAATATCCCCAAGATCCCTCAAGGTTTATTACTAGTAAGTAATAACCCTTTTTTCTTGAAGATATATTCCCCCATTTCCATTCCTGGGATTAAACCACCCCTGTTCCACACAGGCCCCAGTGTTCCAGGTACCTAAATCCTCTGCATTTATTTGTAAGATACCTTAGAGGGATCTAAACCACCCCTGATTTATCAGGCCCCTCTGGTTTTAATTATATTAAATTTATTTAATATAATTATTACCACCTTTTTCTCTAAAATTTTAACGTCGAATTTCCCCATATCTTTTGGGAATTGCACCTTTTGTACCTTACCCAGAGTCTTTATACTCTTTCCATCTATCGTTGCACCACCTGTAGCTAGAAGGACTTGTCCTTGGCATCAGGGAGGCTGACAGTTGGGGGCATCCTGAAGTATGAGGATGCCTCCCGCCATCTTGCTTGGATCGGCCGCATCTGCAGAGGACAGCGGTACCACTTCTACCCCCTGGTATCCGCTTCAAGTTACCACCGGTTTCGACGGCTCATGGTGAATATCCCCAACAAAGGGGATTTTTCTGCCTCATTGTTAATCAAATTTTCCCCTGAACACAAGGAGAGAATATCAAAAAACCTGTAAGTGATAATATTGATTTATCTTCTTTCAGAATGGAGGGGCAAGTTGACTAATTTAAAGTCGTTGTAGTCCCCCCCTAGCCTCAGCACCACTGAGTCTGACTACACTCACATATCTTGGCCCCCTCAGAAGATGGGGTTGAAGCAGACGGCAGTGAAGAAATCAACACCAACCAGGCCCCACATCTCCCCCTTATCCCTCCAATTGAGGGCAATTCTCTCTCAATTGCTGGTGCACACCCCGCCACCGCTCCATGCACCGCTCCATGCCAGGGAGAAGCCAATCTCACCATGGCTGAATTTTTTCTCATTTCTTACTTGTCTGAAAATGACAGACACCCTTTGTCTATAATGGCTGAACATTCCTTCTACCACTGGTCTGCTTTCAAAGGAATGACTCAGACAGAGCTCACAGACCTAGGATTCCGTATGGGCCCAGCTCGTTTGATAATATCTGGTGTGGCCAATGTGCTCAAGCGGCTGGGATCTTACAATCCTCAAGGCTGATCTCTTATGCTTGTATTGTACTTGTTCTAAATATATTATATATCTATATTGTTTATCCTTCAGCAAGGGTTCCTTATTGCACAAATATTATTCATGGTTTACCCAGATTTTTTCATTCAGAATGTGGTTCCCCCAGTCCTGCTTGTAATGTTAGCCAACAAAATACATGTATCAAATTCTTTGCAAAAATCCATTGGCCATGAAATATCTATCTGGCCATCATATAACTATCTGTCAGCTTGTCTCATGCTGATCATATTAATGGGTGATAAATTAATGTAGGCAAAACACAAAAATTTATCCAATTCCTTTCTCAATCACACACTATTGGCCATAATCACCTTCAACTGTATTGACATAACTGGGATGATGGGGTGATATTGTTGCCAATTGGGTCTGATTTTGGTCTGGTCTAATAATATGGTTGGTGGTAAGGTGAGCCAGATGTGTAATATGAGGTTGATGCCCCATCAGTGCCATTATTTGGTGGTAATATGCACCTGACAAACCATAAGGGCCAAATGCCGGGTGGTAAGATGTACTTGATGAAGCATGAGGGGATAAATTTGAGCCGTAAGGCAGGTGGGAATTGGGGTTGTGGGTGAGCTTGATGGATATTGATGTGTTTTTTTGATGGTTTGATTGATTTGGTTTCTTGTTATGGCCACCATTGTTATTCCATTTTTTCTGTCCTGAATATGCAGCTTCTAGCATGATTGTATCTGTAATGCAGTTCATTGGTAGTGTTGAAATTTTGGTGGACATGAGATTCATGATGTGAAAAAACATTCAAAATATAGCTGTTATGGCTTAGGTTGTGGTTTATCACATGCTTAACTGTGTTACCTTCTTGTCTGCTTGTTCTTGGTATGTTTGATACCACAGGCTGACACCCTCCATCATAGAAATTGTGCTGCACATTGAGACAACATAGTATTAGCTATCACATATCAAGAAACAATCTGGTTAGAAATGGTTTATTACACAATATTCTGCATCCTTACCTGTGTATGAATGCATCTAGCCATATTTTGTTTGTCCACAATCCTAAGTGAGCAATCCTTCTGCAAACCCCTCAGTATGCAATCTTGAGTTTTATTTATGTATATTTTGGGGTTGGTAACTGCCCAAATGGAGAGGACGCATCCAATGCCTGATTCAGACTCAGGTATATCTTCCTGAATATTGTCATAAGGTTCAACATGCATGAAAACTTCATGAATTATGCACTGTAGATATTGTTACTCACCATTATAAATGAACCTTGTTGAATGACTTCCTCATCATTCAGTTTCAATGAACCTACCTGTATAATCTGAGAGTTGGGATGATTATGTTTTATTTCTTCAGGAACAGGTTGTGCCTCCATTTCTGTTATTTTGGATGATTTAACATATGGGTATTTTCCAAGGTGAAAAACTTTTGAGTTGTATCCCATGGCCTGTTTAATCAGAGGATTTCTTGAAAATATCTCCCTCACTTGGACTGATGCTTGAAAATATTTTTTGGTGAGAGTCATCATAGAAGTAAGCACCAGAGATAATTAACCACATAATCTGGTAATTACTGAAACTGATGGCTATATCTCTCCCAGGACTGAGTCTATTGGTATGAACTACTGCCATTCTCAGTTGACCATTGTAGCTTTCAAAATTCTCAGTTGCAAATAAGCCTGCTGGGCCAAATCTTAGAATTGAGTCAGGGAGATGTAACAACATGTGAAACTTGGGTTTTCCTAGTTTGCATAGAGGAATCCATCATTTCTTTTGTGTTTCATCCATGAAAGGAAAAAAAACAAATGGGGCCAACTGTACTAAAGTGCAGAAGTCCTTTCCAATAAAACGTTTCCAGTCGGTGACCATGTATTTACCTTGGATTGGTGGAATGTTTAGGCAATCCAAGTTAACTGAGTTGAAAAGGGCCTCCATCTATGCAAGGTCTTTCTGTTTTTCCATGAAGTCCCTGACCAAGTACTTGACAACACCAAGGAAGAACAAATGGAGAATTTCAACAGGCGTGTCTTTGCATCCATCAAACTCTAGGAGATATGTAAATACATTGCAAAGCCGGTGAGGTTCAGTATTTTCAATTGCCTCTATTCTTTGCCAGTCATGAGGATTATTGTGTCTCAATTCAATGAGTTTATCTTGAAGTTTGTCCACCAAACCAAATTCATTCATGTGTTTGTCATATTCTGCATTGGATTTTGTTTTGAGTACATTCCAAGAACCATTTGTTTTCTGAACCGTGTCATACCACCTACGTGGGGAAGGCACCCTTTTATCCCAAAGAAATCATGGATGTAACCCAAACTACTCCTTTCTTTAGCTTGATCAACCCGCAAATGGCATATTCTGCAGGGATTCTTGCAAATTCCTGGAATTGGTGTATTTGTAACCTCTGCTGCCATAGGCAAGTCACCCAGATAGCAAAGAACCATACTCATGATCAAAACTTCATCTTGGAGACCGGAATCATATGCAAAGATACCTTCTTCGGCCAAAGAGCTCAATCAAATATAAGTCAGTGAATAATGTCATACTTCCATGTTTTGCTTTAGACTGGACCTACTTCATCTCTTTGACAATTGACTCTCCCAATTCCAGTGGCCCTGCAACATTAGATGTAGAAACAAAATGGCAGTTATACTCCATGTTGCTATGTGAGGGGGGTAGACCACTAAGAGTAAAATAATATGAGATGTGTTTATTCCATCTCTTAGATTGGTTGCAAGAGGTATCATCTTGGTATAGTGTAATAGGAAGATGGCGGATAACCTTGCCTCTTGCCTTATTCCTCAAGGGGTTAGGTACAGGAATCCAAAAATGGTGGCCATGTTCATCAACGTCAATAATAAAATGGCATATTTTATTTCTGAATTGTTTTCCATCAATATCTGGCATTTCATAATAAGTCAGTTCAAATTGATCAACAGGTATAGTTTGAATCTCTTGTGAATGGTAACTGAGATGACCAGGAATGATTATGGCCAGCTGGGGGGTTCCATCATCTAATGGCTTATAATCATTAAACTTTTATGAGAGGCATTTGGCATGGAATATATTTCCCACCTTGAAGAAACAAATTGGTATGACAATGTTTTTGTTGGGGCCCTTTGAGTGTGATGGTCTCAAAAATGTAATAGTGTTTTTTACATACTTCAACCATCTGTACTCTTCCTTTCCTAGACAAACATTCACACCATTTAGTACTTTGATAGAGGGAATGTATATTCTTTCCATATGTCTCATGTGGATAGAATTCTAGATGATCATTGACATAGGGATTTCCCACTTCCTAATAATTGGGTCCAAATGATGCATTGTGTCAGTAATCCTCCAGAGGGCATAAAAGATCTAATGTATCTGATTCAAGCCTCACTCACATGACTAATTATGTCTTTCAAGCTAAGTGAATAACACTTTTTATTCAAGACTGAAAGATTTTCTACAACCTTTATATTCAGCATGTTGCAAATTTTCTCCCTTCTTCTCCTGATTGTGTCCCAGTGGGGAATAATCAAATTGCAAAGCGGTATATCAAGCTGATCTAGTGATACATGGCTCTTGACATGATGTGATGCAAATGACCAAGTATGAGAGCAGCCATGAGATACTACACAGTAATAAGTAGGATATCCAATGACCAAAATATTTCATGAGTGTGAGGTTAGAATTTATGATGAAAATTAGGTGCATAAATCCCACATACCATCTTTTTGGGGAATGGATACCATTTTCCATTTGGATCTAAGTCATCATCATTGGCTGGCTCTTCATCATCCCCAGGTAGCCTCACATTTTCACCAACCGGTAATTGGGACATAGTTGATAAGGGATCATCCATTGACCAGTCATGCCAGTGTATTTCACTTTCTGAACCATCATCAGAATATCCATCTAACCCACCAAACCCCATTCCTGATTCTTCATACATTTCCAATGGAGGTAAGGAGTATTCATGTTCAAATGGATGTTAAAGCAACTCCTCTGTCTGGACATTCCAAGTTGCATCTTGAACCTCCAAATCATTCAATTCATGTGGGGTAATTCTGATGTTGCATGAAACTGAAGCTCCTCCCTGAAGGACTTGTGATTCAGGTAGGTAAAGGCTGCTTGTGCCTATGCCTGACTCTCCATATGAACCACCACTTGAAATATGAGGAGCAGGTGATTTTTGTGTGTTTGCATAACTTCTCCTTTGATTGAAAGCCACTTCCATCTCTTTATGAAAGGGATTCTTGATGTTTCGGGGAACATTCCTCAACTCTAACAATTTTCCCCCACAAGAAGCACACTGAAATTTTTCATTACCATCAGGTTGAAGCACCGAGTGAAAACCTAGAAGATAAAGTATTCAAAAATCAGCCATTGTAATCTCATCATACATATCCACTCTGTTCAACTGACCAGGAATTGGAATAATAAATAAATGTTTTGAGGAATAAATCTTTGAATGGTAGAAATATGGGCTAATTGGAATCAAAGGAAGACCAACTGTATACAATAAGTGTTTTAGAAAAGGGAAAAGAGAAAAAACAGTTCCCCATTTTTATACATGAGACTCATTTTTCAAGTTTCCAACTTACCTTGAATAATACAGCTTGTACCTCTTCTTTGAGTCCAAAATGGCCAAAATTACACAAAGAGTGTCACATTCAGGTTGAATATTTGGTATTGTTTAGGATATGTAGGAGCATGTGCTGTATTTTATCATGTATTTCATTACAGAGGGAGGTTGTACTGTGATGTATATTTCACACAGGTTTTGGAGCAGTTTCACTGACCCGCCCCCTATGACAGTATTTGGGTTTCAGAGCAAAAACGGGGGATTTATAATGAAACTTCAGCCCAACATTTCAACCAATCAAAACTCAGGATCCAAACTTGCAATATACAACCCCAATACAATCAATAATCCTCCACGATTAAACCCCAACCAACAATAAATCATTGCCAAGTCACAAACCCAAACTTGTTCTTCAGTTTTCCTCAAAATTTGGTAAGTTTAGTCAATTATAAACTTGCTTGCAAAAAAACCATTAATCAATCATTCCCTGATCCCAGAACAATGCCTATCAAAAAAACAAATAAACTCATCACCAGAAAAGGAAAAGTGATACCGAAGACGTCAGCAAGCAGGAAGAAACCCATCAAGAAGCAAGCACAACATGTCTCTGACAATGATACAGCCGGAAAAACTTCTTCTCACCTAAAGAAGGACGACTTCCTCATAATCATCAACTGGTTCAAAATCCAAAAGAATTATGATTTGTGCTTTGGAACTGGTACGGCACCGGCGGTTGGAAGGCCAGCCAAAGGGAAGATTAACGGATTCGAGCTTATGTCAATCAACCTGAGAAATCAATCCCCTTCACAAATCAATCTAACCCCCAGGCAGATGAAAGATTGTTTTAACAGCTACAAGGACAAGTACAAGAAAACACATACCCAACCCCTCTCCACTGGCTTTGGACTCACCAATGAAGACCAATAAACAGGAATTATCACCATTGACAAGAAGCTTGACAAAATGTGTCCACATTTCCATGCCATGCATCAGCTGATGGGGAAGAAACCGTTTGTGACGCCCTTGTAAAAAGTCAATGCTCAAAACGGTGATGAGAGCTCTGACTCTTCTGGTCCCAAGGACAACAACTTGGACAAAAATGTTGAGAAAGATGACTCAGATAATGTATCTGTGGATTCCAATAACTCTAGGGCTCCAGTTGTAAGATCAATCAGTTGTTTCATTGTCTTTTTTTATAATTGCTAATATGTTCAATATTGTTTATACGTGATGAATTAGTCAGCAATCTTGGAACCTGTAGAAAAAAATGAGAATAGGTCTGAAGGAGGCAGGGAAGGTGAAGAGGTGTGTTTGAATTTATTTTTATCACTTATGCAATTTCTTCTTCAAACAATTGACCTTTCCACTAAATAATTTAGGAAAGAGTTGGACCTGCCAGTGTTTGTGACAATCCATCAGATGAAAATGAAGCGGCAATCCTGGTTTGTTATTGGATCAATTAATCACTGTTGTCCAATTGATTAGCTAAAGCCCCATTGCTTCCCATGTTTGAAATTAGCAAGGAAAGGAGGCAAGTACTTTTCCTAGTGGAAAGGCTAAATCATCTAAGCGCTATTGAAGGGCTGTGAATTCCCTCACTGCCAAAGAAAGGGCCCTTGACACAAGTGATTCAGAGGATTACTGTCCATCTGATGCTCAAGAAGATACTCAGTCACCCTGCAAGAAGAAGAAAAACAACTCATGCACCACTTTGACACCTAACAACGCTGTATTGGATTCTCCTGCAAATTCAAATCAACCATTGCCAAGTCAAACACCCAAGGACAAGCAAAAGGCATCCAACAGTGCCAATATCAATCCTAAGAGCCGATCAACCTCAGGGCCCAACACCCCCAATTCTTTTTCTCAATATGAAGAGTATGCGTTGAAGAGGGATGAAGGCCAGTTGGAGATGTAATCCTTGTTCCAATTTTATTTAGCTGAAATGCTTCTTCAACTTTTCTTTATTAGGAAAGGCACAAGTGGCTCAAGACAGCCTCAGTTTTGAGATGTTGAAGTTTGAACAACACAAAAACAACAATAATAAGGGGGTCAAGTTGGAGGAAAAGAAATTCAACCACTCAATTGAACAACCTCGTCAGCCGGGAGGACGTCCTCCCGGCTGACAAGGTTATACAACCTTGTCGGCCAGGAGGACGTCCTCCCGGCCGACGAGGTTGTATAACCTCGTCAGCCAGGAGGACTTCCTCCTGGCTGACAATGTTGTATAACCTCGTCAGCCGGGAGGAAGTCCTCCTGGCTGACAAGGTTATACAGCCTTGTGCCGGGAGGAAGTCCTCCCGGCTGACGAGGTTGTATAACATCGTCAGCCGGGAGGGGCCCCGCTCACGTACTTGAATGGTCCCTCCCATTCGATTATGTGAGCGAGGGGGGACCCGCACGCCAATTTATTTTGGCGTGCGGGGCCCACACACCAATTTTATTTGGCGTGCGGGGCCCACACGCCAAAAAAAAAATGGCGTGTGGGTCTCACACGCCCTTTTTTTTTGGCGTGTAGACCCTACACGCCAAAAAAAAAATGGCCTGTTGGCCCCGCACGCCAAACAAAATTGGCGTGCGGGTTGGCGTTGGCGTGCGCCGTTGGCGTGCGTTTATCAACGCCTCTTGGTGTGCTGTGTTTCCAAACTGGCCAAGGGTAAACAACAGGTGTGAGGTGAATCCTGGGCGGTGAGCTGAACATTGGGGAGCTAGTCCAGGGTCTGTGACTTGAATGTGTTGTTTCTGGACCTCACGGAATAGGGGTTTGGATACAGATTGGAAGCACCGGCCAAGAAACTGATTGATTTTTGGAACATCCTTTTGAAGCGCTTCATAACCGTGTTGATCTGTAGCAACTTTGGAAGAAATGCCTGTTATAACAATTTGGGATTGTGCCTCGTAACCTTATCGCCATCCCAGACTGTACATTTCACCCGAGTATGCTGGTCCGTTTGATTTATTGGAATTTTGGAATTTGGCCTGCTGGATGAGATGTTGGCTGAGATTTTGGTATTGTTCTTTGAGTTTTGCATCCATGGTTGAGAATGGTCGGAACTTTACCAAAGCAATAACTTTCTTACAAGCTTCATTGGCCCAGCAGATACAGGACTTATTGAAGAATTGGATGTTGGCATTTGGATTGGGAATCGGGATGTGGACTGGAATATGGGACTGGCCAGCAAAATGTACATTGGCCCGTTGACGGCAACGAATTTGAGTGGCGGCTTTGTACTTTTTTGGCTTCCTTTGATTTTTACTGAGGTGTGATTGCGGAGCCAGACAAGACCCTTATGCTTCATTGAACCCTTTGCTGCCACGTATATCTTGTTCTCAATAGTGATCACATTGGTGATAGATTTGACAAATTACGCAAGACTTTGATTCCATCTGAGACATGTTAGGAGGAACGTGGGGATTTGGATTGGAGTGTTTCTTGCAAGTAGGTGGGCAAGGTGGACGGCTGAGTTTGATTTTCTTCAAGGATAAATCGGATTATTCTGAATTGTGGTTACTGCTTTCATTGTTGGTAGAGCCAGTTTCTGAGAAGGTGCTATCTGAATCCAAATTGTACGTCAAAAAGGAAGGTGACGGCGGGTCCTGGTGGCGAGAATCATCCCCTCCTTGCTCCTCACTAATGTGCTGTGACTGTTATAGATCAAGAGGAATAGCACATCGCCAATGGATGTTACAGTTTGTACTTGATCTTTGAACAGACAGCGGACCATCAGCTTGGATTGGGGAGGGGGTGGGCAGTGTCTGACTGTTGGTTGCAGGGGATTGGGAGCGGTGTGTGGCCAATGTGGGTCTATGGAGAACATCAAGACCGGCAGGGTCCCGTGTAGAGCTACGGAACGGCAAGCTTGGCAAAGAAGGGTCAGTATTAGTAGGAGAGATTTGAGATTGAGGCTCCTTAGTAGTGTTTCCTGCTTGAGTAGACGCAATTGGGAGTGCCTAGAGAGCCGTTTGTGTTAGCATATGGTTATTGGGTTAAAGTAGAGCTTGATGACTAACCTTTCCAACCAACAGTCAAGCAAAAGTTGGGATTTGAGTGTGCGGCGCGAGAGTTGTCAACAGAGTTGAATGCTGGGGTATGGGATGATGACAGCCACGGTTTGTATGCTACTCGCGAGTTGGGACCGGGATGAGCAATGAGGGCCGTAGAACGCGGCTTGGAGAGCAGGGGTTGATGAGAGGGATGTGAGGATGGGTGAGAGTGTTTGGAGGAACCTTCATGGGATCCATCTGTGAAGGTCGTACTGCCATTGGTCCGACTGAGCGAGCAGGTAGAGCCACGTGATACAGCGGTACCAGAAGTCAAGCACTGACAACGATGCTCAGCTTTGAGGTCAGAGCCAGAGGAAGCAGCTGCCCGTTCTTCATCTTCATCATTGGGTGTGTGATAGCTGCGCTGATTGGTAGTGCCCCGGAAGAGTCAGCGTGCATCTTTGGATTGAAATTCAGGTATCTCGAGAGGGGTTGCCGGTGGTTGAGTGAGGTTGGTGGAGATTTGAGAGAGATAATGAGCCTTCATACTCAGAAGTTGTTCACAAAAACAATTAAGCAGTTAAGCGGTTATCTTATCCTCAGCTGTCGTTCACAAAAACAAATAAGGCGGTGATCCTCAGCTGTTGTTCACACACACAAATCAGCGGTTAACGAAAACGGATAAGCGGTTACCCTCACCAGTTGTTCACGCACACAATTAAGCCGTTATCCTCTCCTCAGCTGTTGTTCACAAAAACTCATAACGCGGTTAACCTCAGCTGTTGTTCACGCACACAAATAAGCGGTTAACAAAAACGGATAAGCGGTTAAACTCACCAGTTGGTCACGCACACGATCAAGCTGTTATCCTATCCTCAGCTGTCGTTCACAAAAACCAATAAGGCGGTTAACCTCAGCTGTCGTTCACAAAAACAATTGAGCGGTTATCCTTGTGAGCAGTCCTCGGCATGGTTGTTATCCTCAGCAGTAGCCTAGTTAGAGTCTGAGGAGAGGTGAGTGTCTGTTAACGATTAAAAATTAGCAACTCAAAAAGTTTGTTGGATAAGGGAAGAGACCAAACTCACCAAGGTGCCAAAAACAAAACAAATGGCAGACAACTGTTGGAAGGTCCAAATTGGCCTGCACAACCGTCTGGGCGGTTTCAGCCATCTCCTGTGGCTTGGCCCAATTGAATCACCCACAACAAAGAGGCTTGGCCTGATTCAATCAAATTGGGCCGTTGTTTAATTGTTCCTGAGCATCTCTTGTTGCCAAGAACGTTGGCAACCGTCCTGCCAAAAATGCTCTGCCAAGGAGGGTTGGCAACCTCAAAATTGTCCTGACAATAAACCAAGGCAATTTCAGCTGAAGCAGGTAGGTTGCCCATGCCTCTAATCAAGTCTGCACCAACTGGCTCACCTTGAGCTAAATCAAAAAGCCAGCATGGAATAAGCCAAAGACAGTCAAGATAATAATAAAAAGAGTGATCACACTCACCTTTGTGGAAGGGATTGATAAACAGCATGTATGTCAGCAAATTATCTGAGCACCAAAGAGGAGGGATGATGGGTCAATTGGCTTACCTTTTTCAGCCACAAAGCACATGAGCAAGCCAAGTGCTTCCTGATGATTGTTTAATGAATAAACAGTGTGAAATGTAAAAGGATAAATTGAAAAATCAGAGGAAATCAAATTGAGCTAGTGGGAGAAGCAATTTTTTTTTGTACCGGTGGGTGGTTTTTTCCTGTAGAGATGTGCTTACTTCGGCAAGAAAACATATTTTGATCCAACATATAAGTGTACAACTTTATTGATTTTATTGGCATTCCAGAAGAGAAGAGAACAAATATCTGTAATGAAGCAGAGCAATCAAGAAAAATTGGCACTGCAAGGAAAACAAATCAAATGCAAGAGTCAGAAAGCTGGAAGTGTATTGTTCTGCAAGTGAATTTTGAATTATTCACCTTAGTTGAAGAGTGCAAGTGTTATGGGGCGGAAAAGTCCACATAATCCATCGTTAATAGATTCAACATTTTTCAACAAGGGCAGGGCTGATTCTGGTTCCTCCTCATTGTAAAGTTCAATCCACTGATCCTTGAGGTTGGCTAGAAGATTATGCAGAACAATGCAGGTGATGATCCACTTGACCGTTGCCTTCATCTCATGAGGGTTCCTGATTTGTGATCAAATTTCTTGCAAACTGGCAAATTGTCCCTTTAGAATACCAATGGCATGTTCAATTTGTCGTCTTGATTGGGCTAGATGGCAATTGAAATCCACATTTTCAGGTATAAGCAAATCATAACGTTTGTAGGCTGGAACGGTATGTTGATCACTTTAATATGAATCTTGCTCAAAATCCAGAACGATTCTTTCATCAACACCAATTCCTCCTGGCCGACTCTGCTTATTCGAGAAGACATAACAATTAGGGGGTATCAAATATGACCAAATCCACGATTATCTAATCAACGGGTTTCACGAAATCCACAATTATGAAACCAGTGGATAAAAATTCCAAATAATAGGGGGTATCAAATATGAACAAATCCACAATTATCTAATCAACTGGTGTTGAAAATCCACCATTTTTAAAAACTATGGATACCTATATAAAATGGCTCAGAATGCTCAAAAGTGAAATTTTGTGGAAAAACCTAATTCACTGGTTTTAATTGTGGATTTGGTCATATTTGATACCCCCTAATGCCATCATTTGCACTAGACGTGTCAAGTATCAACAACAAAAACCCCAATATAATTACAAAACCCACAATCCTCCAAATTTCAACCAATCACAACTCAGGATCCAAACTTGCAATATACAACCCCAATACAATCAATAATCCTCCACAATTCAACCCCAACCAACAATAAATCGTTGCCAATACAACTCCACCCAGTCACAAACCCAAACAACCCAAACTTGTTATTCAGTTTTCCTCAAAATTTGGTAAGTTTAGTCAATTATAAACTTGCTTTCAGAAAAAACATTAATCAACCATTCCCTGATCCCAGAACAATGCCTATCCAAAAAACAAATAAACTCATCACCAGAAAAGGAAAAGTGATACCGAAGATGTCAGCAAGCAGGAAGAAACCCATCAAGAAGCAAGCACAACATGTCTCTGACAATCATACAACCGGAAAAACTTCTTCTCACCTAAAGAAGGCCGACTTCCTCATAATCATCGGCTGGCTCGAAATCCAAAGGAATTACAATTTGTGCTTTGGAACTGGTGAGGCACTGGCGGTTGGAAGGCCAGCCAAAGGGAAGATTAACGGATTTGAGCTTATGGAAATCAATCTGAGAAATCAATCCCCTTCACAAATCAATCTAACCCCCGGCAGATGAAAGATTGTTTTAACAGCTACAAGGACAAGTACCAGAAAACACATACCCAATGGGCGTTGATAGACGCACGCCAACAGCGTACGCCAACGCCAACCCGCACGCCAATATTTTTTGGCGTGCGGGGCCTACACGCCAATTTTTTTTGGCGTGCCGGGCCTACACGCCAATGTTTTTTGGTGTGTAGGGTCTACACGCCAAACAAAAAGGGCGTGTGAGACCTGCACACCAAAAATGGAGTGTGGTTCCCACACGCCATTTTTTTTTGGCGTGTGGGCCCCGCACGCCAATTAAAATTGGCGTGTAGGGCCCCCACGCCAATTCTTTGGCGTGCGCTCCCACACGCCAATTGTTTGGCGTGTGGGGGTATATTGAATGCGATATCCCCATACACATAATACATACATGTATTATGTGTATGGGGATATACACATCCCCCGCTCACATAATTGAATGGGAGGGCCCATTTGATTAAGTGAGCAAGCCTCCCGGCTGACGAGGTTATACAACCTCTTCAGCCAGGAGGAAGGCCTCCTGGCCGACGAGGTTGTATAGCCTTGCCTGCCGGGAGGACTTCCTCCTGGTCGACAAGGTTGTATGACCTCTTTGGCCGGGAGGAAGTCCGCCCAGCTGACGAGGCTATACAACCTCATCGGCCAGGAGGACTTCCTCCTGGCTGACGAGGTTGTATAACCTTGTCGGCCGGGAGGACTTCCTCCTGGCTGACGAGGTTATAC
This sequence comes from Puccinia hordei, assembly GCA_007896445.1. NCBI lineage: Eukaryota > Fungi > Basidiomycota > Pucciniomycetes > Pucciniales > Pucciniaceae > Puccinia > Puccinia hordei. The sequence continues at coordinate 14,582 of RDRW01000592.1, forward strand.
AACCTCGTCGGCCAGGAGGAAGTCCTCCCGGCTGGCAAGGCTATACAACCTCGTTGGCCAGGAGGACTTCCTCCTGGCTGACACGGTTGGAAAACCTCGTTGGCCAGGAGGACGTCCTCCCGGCCGACAAGGCTATACAACCTTGTCGGCCAGGAGGACTTGTTAGGTTTTCAGGCGTATAAACTAGAGATTGATTTCAGCAAAAGTAGGAAGAAACACAGGAAAGAAAAGTGAGGAAAAATGTCAAACAAGTACCTAGAGGATTACAATGACGAAAGAGAACAAAGCTGAAATCAGAGAAAACAAATAGACAGAATAATCCACCACACTACACTCTCAGGGACAGAGACTAAGGAGAAAAGAATAATTAGCTACGATATATGAAAGACTAGAGTGAGAAGGGGGAGAGTTGATTACCACTACTCTTGTCAATGGCAGCTGATGATCTCAAGGACGACCGGATGGAATGGACTGATTAAGTCGAATTGGGTCAAAGGATGTATCGAGAAATTGATGTTCTGGGTCGAGATGAGGAAAGGGAATTTAGAAGTGGAGATTGGATTATAAGGACAACAGGGGAGAGCGCGGAGGAAGCGGGAGCGCTTGGAGCGCAAACTCTTCAGGTTGAAAGAGCGCGGATTCCTCAAGTTGAAATCCTAATACACCCCCATGCTCAAGTCTGATCAGGCGAAGAGCACAGGAAGTTCAGGCCCCGCAGAGCTCTCTTGTTGGAGCTTTTTCCAACTGATTTGGTGAGGAAATCGGCTAGCATGAGATGAGTGGGAATGTATTTGAGCTCAATTGACTTGATTTTTATCTCTTGACGGATGAAATGGTGCCTTAAGGACATGTGCTTGGTCTTGAAGTTGGAGTGATTGGATTCATTATTTGCTAAAGCAATTGCCCCTTGATTGTCTTCAAATATGGGAGTCGGGCCTTTGAGCTTGATGTTGAATATTTTCTTCAGCAACGTTTTTATCCACATTATCTCTTTGGTGATGTCGCCAATGGATTTGTACTCTGCTTTGGTGGAGGACAGTGAAAGTGTAGGTTGTTTCTTGTATCTCCACAAAATAACATTTCCGTTGAGCATTATCAAGTTGCCGGAGACAGATCGTCTTGATTCAGGACAAGATGCCCAATCGGCATCAGCGTACCCGACTAAGGAATCTTGATTATCTGAGCTTCGCGAGAGAGTCAATCCAATATCGCGGGTACCCTTGAGGTATCTAAGTACTTGTATGCCGGCATCCCAGTGGTTGGTTCCTGGTGCATTCAAGTATTGGGATAGAGAGCTGACGGCGAAAGTTATATCGGGGCGTGTTGTCATGCTTAAGTAATTGAGAGCGCCGACAAGAGCTCTGTAGTTGTTGCCTGACTCAAGGTTATTTACTTTTTCTTTTGCTGTGGCAGCTATTAGATGACTCTTTGGCTTCATCGGAGTTGATGCCGGAAACAAATCTTGGCAGTTGAATTTTTCGATCTGGGTGTCGATGTAGTGTCTTTGAGTCAGTGTGACAGAGTTGGCGGATTGGATGACATTCATGCCAAGTAAAAGATTTGACTCGCCAAGATCCTTGATTTGAAACCGAGATCGGACTTCTTCTTTGAATTCTTCGGGATTTCTACTGAAAATGGCAAGATCATCTACATGAAGATATAAAAATGTTCCTTTTCTCCAGAACACACATGGTTCAGCATCACATTTTCAAAAACCGATTTGAAACAGCCATTCCGTCAGTGTTCTGTGCCAGGCATTCGGAGCCTGTTTAAGGCCGTACATCGCCTTCTTTAGTTTCAGTACGTGATTGTCTGATACCTCAACACCTTGTGGGGGATTGAGATAGAGATCTTCCTTCAGTGGGGCATTTAGGAAAGCGCTCTTGATGTCGATTTGATGAAACTTGAGGTTTCTCTTGAGAGCAAAAACAATAAGCATTCTCAGAGATACTATCTTCCCTGTGGGCGCAAAGGTTTCTTTGTAGTTGGTTCCCCTCTTCTTTTGGAAGCCTTTAGCACACAGTCGAGCTTTGTACTCAATTGGAATATTGAGTTGATCTTTTTTGATTTTGAAGACCCAGGTGCAGTTGATGCGACTTTGGTCTTCTGCCTTCTTGACTATTGCCCAGACGTCATGATCCCACATGTTGGTGATCTCTTTATTGATCGCCTTCTGCCAGAACAAAGAATCTGGAGAATTGATGGCTTGTAAGTACGTCTTGGGAACGTCGTTTTCAGCGTTTTCCGTGAGGTACACTATGATTGAGTTTCCTCTTCTGTCGACTGAGAGGATGTTGTCGGTTGAGATGTGACTGGAGATATCGTTTGGAGCTTTAGGAGCTTGAGTCTCTGCAAGTGGTGCATTAAGAGGTTCCGGACTTGAGATTGGGTTCGGTTCAGAGTTATCTTCTAATGGCGCTCGATGATTGTTTGTGTTGAAAATGTCTACAGAGGTTTTGGTCTCGTTGTTCATGTTCATTAGTCCGGGAAAGTTGTCTTCTACGAACTTCACATTCCGACTTCTCACAATTCTTCCTTCTTGAAATGTGAAGATTTGGTAAGTTGAGAAGTCATTCTCATACCCGACCATCACTCCCTCTTCTGCGGTGGGATTCAGTTTGAAGTCTCTCTTTTCCTTTGGGATGAGAGAGTACGTGAGACAACCGAATGGTCGGAGTGCGTCTAGATTGGCAGTTCTTCCCGTCCATGTTTCATAGGGAATCTTCATCCGTCTTGTGCTTGATGGTGTCAAGTTGGAGAGTTGAGTGGCAGTGTGGACAGCGTCGGACCAGAACTTTTGAGGAAGTTTTGATTGAACCAAGAGACATCTTGCTTTTGTGAGTATGGCTTGGTTTGCTCGTTCTGCCATCCCGTTGTTTTGAGGAGTGTAGGCCGGAGTAACATGATGAGAGATCCCTTTGGTTGTGCAGAACTTTTTGAACTTTTTGTTGACAAATTCGCCTCCACCGTCGGAGATAAGCGTGCGAAGTGACTTCTTTGTGTCCTTCTCAGCGGATGTCTTGTATATTCTACAAATTGGTTGAATGCCTCTGATTTGTGTTTCAAGAATTTGACAGTTTTGAATCCACTGTATTGGTCGACTAAGGTCAGAAAGTACAGGGATCCTCCTGTCGATTGAACTGGAAAGGGTCCAACCAGATCTATGTGAACAGCCTCCAGAACTTCACTTACATTCTTAAAGTGACTCAAAAACGGTAATGCCTTGAGTTTGCACTCCGTGCATATCTTACACGGATCCTCTTGATCCTTAAGCTTCAGTTGCTTCAGATATTTTTGATGGGGATGTCCCATTCTTACGTGCCAGTTGGGTATGTCTGGACTTGATTGGTAGCAGGCAGAATCAGATTGAATTGCAGCAAATTGAGAAGAGTGAAGTTCTAACAAGTTATTTTTAACTGAACCAAGTAGTTGGTAATCATTGTCTACGCATATTTCCACCTCGTCGTTGTCGAGTTTGTGAATTTGGAATCGGTTCTTAAAAAGAAGGGGAATTGATATGAGTGATTGATTGAGGCTTGGAACCAGGAGTACATTGTTCAGGGTAATCCTCTTACCCAGATGATTCACCAGGGTAGCAGTCCCTATGGCCGTGGCGTTCAAGAAGTTGTTGTGACCTCCTGTGACAATCTTTGTGTTCGTCTCGGATATAGGTCGAAACACCTTGGGATTATTGACTAGGTGATGGGTTGCACCGGTGTCCAGTACAACGGGTTTGTGGTTGGCCTCGGTCATGAACAGGAATGCCTCTGACTCGTGACCGTCGTTTGCTTCAACGAGCTGAGCGGCGGGTTTGTTGCTGTCAGTGCCGTTTTGGTTGAATCTGGTCATGTATTGCTTGCGAAGATCTGGATGGGTTTCCCAGCAAGCTTCACTTGAGTGGGTGGTAACAAGGGGATTGTGTCGTCCATTCTTGCAAAAAGGGCCGTCCCGTTTGTTGCGACGTTTTCCTTTCTTGGTGTATTTGTGCATCAGAGCAGCCGCCGAGTCCGATTGTTCCTCAGTTTTTACATTTGAGGATGATTGAGTGGATTTCTTCTTCCTTGATTCCTCGAGGTGGACCAGTTCTTGCAGCTTGGTCAAAGTGGCATTTGGACTTTCAATGATGACCTCGTTCATGATGACGTTATCTACAACGTTCCATAAGTCTTCAGACAACTTGGAGAGGATGGAAAAACAGAGAATGTTGTCAGGTACTCCGAGCTTGACAATGGCAATTTCGATGAGCATCTTGTGCATGTCGGTGATGAATTCGCTAAGATTTCCACAATACTCGTATTGCATGAACTTTAACCATACTCGTCCCTTGTTGTTGGACGAGGTGGATGCGTATCAAGAGACGACTTGACTCCAGATGGCATAAGGACTCTCCTCGTTTTCTGGTGTGATGACGGATTCGAAAGCCGTCTCACTCATGAAGTTCATGAGGATGTCGACCGTCTCGGCGTGTTTCTTAGCGACCGCGTCATGAGCAGCTCCAGCTAATGCTACCGGTGGTTCAAGAACATATTTCAAGAGTCCCTTGTGACAAAGGTGGGCTTTAATTTGCATGGACCAGTGCAGGTAGTTTTTCTCGTCAAGTCGAGGTATGTTGACCTTTGATTGAGCTGTTTCGTTGTTGGCCATTGTAATCCTCTAGAGTTTATCGTTGAGACTGTAAATCTGTTAGGTTTTCAGGCGGATAAACTAGAGATTGATTTCAGCAAAAGTAGGAAGAAACACAGGAAAGAAAAGTGAGGAAAAATGTCAAACAAGTACTGTCAGCCTCTGTGATGCCAAGAACTGGATTCTTCTAGCTACACAGGGTGCAAGGTAAAAACAGCTGCAGGTTGTGCAGTGACAGGTGGGTAAAAAAGGTGAAAAGATATAAAAAAACTATAAAGTTTTTATTAACAGAGGGGCCTGAGTTACAGGGGTATTTACTGTGCCCTCTAAAATATTCAGGACCTGAGTTAACAGGGGGTATTTTGGGTACCTGAAAGTCTAGTCCTTTGAACAAGGAGTACACCTAGACAATAACTGCTGAAGGAATGGAGGAAATAGACTTACTGCTTCTATTTCCTGTCAGAGGTTCTTCAGGGAGTTGTAGGTGGTCCAGAAGCGCTCACAAGGTTGAGTAACAGGTGGTGGTTGAGTGCTGAGAAATGTGAAAGGGTTGTTGAATGAACTTCAAGTATAAAACAAGCAAAAACTGACTATATAACAGGCTAAAAAGGCTGGTTGATATGGTGGGTAAAAGCTGGTAAATGTATATGAAGATGGGGATATCATTTCGTGGGAATGAAGGGCTGTTTATATATCCATTCTGGGCTCTTGGGGGCGAAGCAGCAGCTCAGTTTTTCCTGGTCTAGTCTCCTACTAAGCCCTAGTTACCTGTATAACTGGTTTGGTTACGGTAGGGCTTAGTTACATGTTTCAAAAGGCCCAAAGTGGTTTAATGTTCCCAGTAAGGTGAGTACTTTCGTGTCTTCCTGCCTTTTGGACCATTAGTCTATTTACAACCAACAAATTGGGATATCTTGGCCTTAGTAGGAAAAGTATTGCCGCGGCGTTGGTTGTGGCTTCTATTACAGGTGCAAGGTACATGTAACTATGGAAATGATGATGTAAAACTTATTTATGCATCATACCCAAACTCTATTAACCTTAATTACATAGTCTACTAGCATATATTTAAGGTTATGTAGATCTTTAAGTCATATGAAAACTTGAGGGCCTTGCAAAGGGATGTGAAGGAGTAATAATTACGGGGTACTTTTGCTGAGCTACCCTAGGTTAATTTACATTTAGATTCAGAATCTGAAATAATATTCTAAGTTTTCTCTATACTTTAGAAGTTATATCTAGATTCTGTGTTATATGCTTTGTTTTAATAATTTCTTTTGAAACAAAAGATGTAAGGTGTGCATTCTTTTGAGACTAAGAATATAAGTTTTATGTTGGTATAATTTGCTATGGTCAGGTTTTCTCTGAATTAGTAGCAGGCTGACATTCCCTACCCCTAAGATGAGTCTTCAGCTCATATGAACAGGTATTATTATAGACTAGAAACTAAAAAAAATTTAAGGGGTTTTTATTTTTTAATATATTTTCATGTTAATCAACGTCTTCTTGATGCTCTATAATTTCTCAGATTAAATGCTCCATCAGGTATATTACTTTCTGGAAGCCATTTGTCTCTGTCAGCAGACTGATGGTTATATCTCACCAAGTAAAGTCTAGTATCTTTCCCTTGTATTCTTTCCTTTTTATCTTTCAGTATTATGGAGACTTGGAGTTTTTTTCAGATTTATTTGGCTCCACTAATGGTACTGGAGGGCATGGTAAAGGCTCCAAATTATCTCTAGTTGTATAAGGCTTGATCAAGCTTACTGGAAAAACAGGATTTTTCTGGAAAGCTCTTCACTCAAGATGACTTCTACTGCATTTTTTCCATGTAAGTTTTTAATTGTAAAAGTTCCAATAAAATATGGTTTCAATTTCTTGTTGCCACCTAAGTTTTTGAATTTTATAGTAGATAAAAGTACTTTGTCTCCAATCTTAAAGTCAGGTTCTCTGTGACTTTTATCCCATCTGGTTTTGTTATAATCTACCGCTTCTTGGACACAATTTCTGGCGTGGTTATGTGTAATATCAAGCATTTTCTTGAAGTCAAGAGCTGTTGGATGTATGTGTGGTAGTTTATCATTCAGTGTATATTTAGGCATCCTACATACCCATCCTTGCTCTAGAACATATGGAATTTCATTGGATGATGAAGGTTTACTACTATTGTAAGCAATTTCTAGTGCTGGTAGCAGACTAACCCAATCATGAGTGTATCCATCATGGTTTTTGAACTCAAGGCCAAATGAACAGAATCTTCTTAGCATATCTTCTAAGGTTTGTATCATCCTTTTGGCCAATCCATCTGTCTGAGGGTGGTAAGCTGTGGAGAAAGCTAATTTATTACCTAACATGTCATGTAGATTCCTCCAAAATTCTGATGTGAACTTGGGATCTCTATCACTGATAATAATTTTGGGAATACCAAAATCAGCCATTATTCTATTCCAAAACAGAACTGCTACTTCCATTGCCGTATCATCTTTATGGTTAGGAATGAACCTAGCTCTCTTGGAATACCTGTCTACTACAACTAGAACAGAGTTATAAGAGTAAGGTCCTCCAGGAGGCAATCCTGTGACAAAGTCCATGTTAATTATCTCCCACTTGGTTGTAGGTTCTGATATTTTCTGGAGCAGTCCATATCTTTTCCCTGTCTGCTTGTTTGATTTCTGGCAAGTCTCACAGGATTTTACGTATGTAGCTACTTGAACTCTCCAGTTTAGCCACCAGGCAGTGTGTTTCACTCTTTCTATGGTCCTGTCCTCAGAGAAGTGGCCTGAGCTTATACCATTATGACATTCATGAAGTATATTATCTATGTGGGTTTGATCACAAAGGATAATTACACTAGAATGTCTATGCCTATAGTATAGGATTCCGTCTAATAATGTGAATTTTCCTTCAGAATAAGGTTTAGATAATGAAGGGGGAAGACTGGCAATCAATTCTGGTGGGCCGTTTTCATTACTCAGTATGTCTACTAGTTTCAACATTTCAATGTTTTCCTTATAGCTATTTGTTACCAAGTGATAGAAATCAGCATCTAAATTGCATACATGAATTCCTAAAATGGGAAATATGTCATCATCCTTGGGATCCAAAGCAGGATTATCTGGAGTGTTAGGTAAAGCCCATCTGCTAAGACCATCAGCATTCCTGTTTTTTATACCTGCTTTATGAACAATTATCATATGTCCCTATATTTCTGGATTCCAATTTGGCATCTAAGCATATGCCTATTGGGAGTCTTCATATTCATGAGGGTCCTTACTGCAGTGCAGTCTGCGACAGCTACTAATTTAGTTCCCTCAAGGTAGAAGTGAAGCTTTTCTAGTGACCAAACCAATGCTAAGCATTCCATTTGGCTGGCACCATAGTTTCTCTCACTGATCTTAATTTGTCTAAAAAATTCTGGTTTTTTCCACTGGTATGCCATCTTTCTCAAACTCTTTATCTAGAGCATTGCCTAAAACACCCAAACAATCATTGGAAGTAGTAATCAAATTCTTGATCATTTTGCAGTTTTGGACTCATAAATTTTTCATTTTATGTACCATGTCTTTATTAAACATTTCATAAAAGCAGAAGATTTTGTCCTACCAAGAGTTTTTGTTGATAAATTGAACCTTTCAAAATTGGCTATGGGCACTAGAATAGTTTAATCTATCCAATTGGTAAAAGGGTTATTGGATTCATTACTATCACATCAGCCAAGAGTGCCTATTTAGTACATGTCCAAAAATGTTCCTTGGAAAATGACTGTGGTATAGCTGTTTGTTCCTATGATATAAAACATTTCTTTCTCAGGTATATGGGAAAGGATCTTGGCATTAGGAAAGTCTCAAATTATTCATGGAAGACTCCATTTTCTGAGGTAAATTAATCCTCATGGATGGTGCTTTTGTCAAATTAGTCCCAATTTCATCTTTTGTGAAATGCAACTTACACTCAAATTCTCGTGGTTTAAGATAGGACTGATGGAAATCAGAATGTTTTGGTTAAAATTGCACCATTTAATCTCAGAAGCAGTTTAATCTTTTCTATCAGGCTCAAAGTTGTCATTATTGATGCTTCTCCTAGGATTAGGGTAATCAGGTTTTGCAGCAATCAGTTCTGTACTGTTCGCCGCTTCCCCATCTTATCCTTAATCAAGTCCAATCAATAATGTTATTACCATTTAGCTTTTGATAAAAGTTGGTAGGAAGACTTAACAGCAGCCTGTGCGTGATTCAGGGTGATTTTGGTACCTTTCCCCCAGTAGTTGCCTCAAGGTTCTTTGCTAATTGTGAGCTCAGAAGAATCCTTTATGTTCTCAATAACCCACTATTTGTCACTATTGTTACTCTTATAAGAGACCAACACTCATTTGGCTACCAAGAAGGAGGAATAGAACTCCAATCCAATTTTAGTCAGTACCCTAAGGTTTCTCACCGGTTTTATCTAGCTTGGATGAAACATTATAGATCACGCAATTGTCTCAAGGTACTTCTGCAATCTCATGCTTTATTCATACTGATCCTAGAATCTTGCTTATGTTTCTAATAATTTTTTACCAGTTTGTGAGGTCATGAATTTGTGCAAAAGCTGAATATTGTAGTAATCTTCTAATTTTCCAGAGTCACATTCACCAGTTTGATTTGATTGCGAGCTGAATCCAAATTTACAACTTTAGTATTGCTTTGTTCAAATTGGACCTCTGGCAACTTGAGAAGAGTGATGGGATACTTCCCAACAGTTTGGATAGACATGATTAATATTCATACCCATTGACCCAGTTTGTTGGAGTTTGTATTGTCTCCAATTAATCCTGTTGCACTACTGTGCCAAGATTCAACAGCGCCGTTGTGGTTATTTTTTCTACATCGCTATCGTCATTACTAATTTTGATGTACTATTTTTTACAAATTATTTTTGTGTAAGATAACACATGGTTCAACAAAAACGGACTTTTTGCATTAATGTTCTAGTGGTATGGGTTCATGGTTAATAGCAAATGGATTCTTCAAACAAATCAGGTGTTGCTGTTTTTGAAGGGAAAGAATATGCATTTGTGTGATTTTGGTGAAATAAACACCGGGTATCTGTAGAGAAGATGGTAAAAGGTATTTTTGAACTTTTGAGTTTTTTCTAAACAGTAAAAAATACTTTTTGTGGGTTGATTTTCTTGGTAGAAAAAATAACAAAAACCAGGATTTTTATCCATGACAGATAAAAAATTCCCGGCCAGACCCCCAATTGTCAGCCTCTGTGATGCCAAGAACTGGATTCTTCTAGCTACACAGGGTGCCAGGTAAAAACAGCTGCAGGTTGTGCAGTGACAGGTGGGTAAAAAAGGTGAAAAGATATAAAAAAACTATAAAGTTTTTATTAACAGAGGGGCCTGAGTTACAGGGGTATTTACTGTGCCCTCTAAAATATTCAGGACCTGAGTTAACAGGGGGTATTTTGGGTACCTGAAAGTCTAGTCCTTTGAACAAGGAGTACACCTAGACAATAACTGCTGAAGGAATGGAGGAAATAGACTTACTGCTTCTATTTCCTGCCAGAGGTTCTTCAGGGAGTTGGAGGTGGTCCAGAAGCGCTCACAAGGTTGAGTAACAGGTGGTGGTTGAGTGCTGAGAAATTTGAAAGGGTTGTTGAATGAACTTCAAGTATAAAACAAGCAAAAACTGACTATATAACAGGCTAAAAAGGCTGGTTGATATGGTGGGTAAAAGCTGGTAAATGTATATGAAGATGGGGATATCATTTCGTGGGAATGAAGGGCTGTTTATATATCCATTCTGGGCTCTTGGGGGCGAAGCAGCAGCTCAGTTTTGCCTGGTCTAGTCTCCTACTAAGCCCTAGTTACCTGTATAACTGGTTTGGTTACGGTAGGGCTTAGTTACATGTTTCAAAAGGCCCAAAGTGGTTAAATGTTCCCAGTAAGGTGAGTACTTTCGTGTCTTCCTGCCTTTTGGACCATTAGTCTATTTACAACCAACAAATTGGGATATCTTGGCCTTAGTAGGAAAAGTATTGCCGCGGCGTTGGTTGTGGCTTCTATTACAGGTGCAAGGTACATGTAACTATGGAAATGATGATGTAAAACTTATTTATGCATCATACCCAAACTCTATTAACCTTAATTACATAGTCTACTAGCATATATTTAAGGTTATGTAGATCTTTAAGTCATATGAAAACTTGAGGGCCTTGCAAAGGGATGTGAAGGAGTAATAATTACGGGGTACTTTTGCTGAGCTACCCTAGGTTAATTTACATTTAGATTCAGAATCTGAAATAATATTCTAAGTTTTCTCTATACTTTAGAAGTTATATCTAGATTCTGTGTTATATGCTTTGTTTTAATAATTTCTTTTGAAACAAAAGATGTAAGGTGTGCATTCTTTTGAGACTAAGAATATAAGTTTTATGTTGGTATAATTTGCTATGGTCAGGTTTTCTCTGAATTAGTAGCAGGCTGACATTCCCTACCCCTAAGATGAGTCTTCAGCTCATATGAAGAGGTATTATTATAGACTAGAAACTGAAAAAATTTTTTAAGGGGTTTTATATTTTAAAATGTTTCGTATTTTTATTTTATTTTATTTTATTTTACTCAACGTCTACAATCCTGATAGAAGATCGTTGGCTCCAGTCACCAGTTGCAATCACAAAACGCTTTGGAGTCGTTCGTTTAAGGTGATGCAACACCTTATCAACATGGTCGACGTCTCACATCTGGGTGAGCAGCAACATACAGCCAATACAAGAAGAAAGAGCCCCTCGCTTCCACGAACTGCTGGAGCAATACCAGCTGAAAGCCTCAAGAATTCATTTAACGACCAGACTTTGCCTCCGAAGACCACCCAAGCGACTCTGAGGAATAAACTGAACGATCCAGCTGCTAAAAACAAGGTAGCTACATATCAGTCAACTCGCTCGGAGGCAGGTGCACACCTGACTCAGTGGAACCCGAAGCCACTCCTCAGTCCAAAAGTGAAGAGGCCTCCAAACCAACTGTCTCCAACCAAAATCGCTGAGAGATCCGAAGTGAAACAGTCAAGACCAACCTGTCCGTCCGACAGACCTAAAGTCTTTCATCCTAAACGAGCTCGCAGGGATGAAAAATCGATTGGTGGACTAGTTGGCAATGAAAAACCAACTGTTGACCATGAGGTCTTTGAGTACAACAAAATGAAGAAATGGTCAAATCGATACACCCTCATGAAATCTAACCTGGCTGTGTCTGATCTGGCTGTGTCTGATCTGTTACCGACTTCAAGAAAAGGCTACAAGTTCATTCCCACTACAACAAAGGTTCGCATCAAACACCTCTCACTCGAATCTGACAAACTGAATGAAAGAAAAGTGCTCGGTGTTTGGGAATGGAAGGAAGGTACCTTGACTGCAATTCTGCATGAATACAGGACCCCCAATTCTGCAAGTACAATTCAACACATGAGATTCTTGTTTACCGGCTTCGCTTGGGAAGGGGATTTGGGAGAACCACCACCAAAAATAAAGGACTTACCTGATGATGTGTCCCAAAGAACACCTGATTTGCGCTGGTACTGGTTCAATGGTCTCTGGTTGCTTTATTACTTTGATTAACATGATAGCTCTATCCTTTTTTTTTATTGTTTTTTTTAGTAGTATCAAATGTCAGCTGGCAAGTAAATCATAGTCACCCCTAGACTGGCCAACATATTATTTTACTACACCATCTGCAGTTTCCTTAAAGTTTCACCTTAATTTCACTCATTTCATTATTAACATACTTTACATATGCTTGTATTTAGTCAACCTCAGCAAGCCTCATATAAAGTTGTCCCCTCTGAACTCTCTTGATCCCCAGACTTTCAGAAGAGAAGATGATAATAACATACTTTTATTTTACCCATTCCTCTTGAGCTCGAAGATACATCTACACATCACTACTTCCAGCTTGCTTGACCAAAACATATCTACATATCACTGTCTGGACCCTCAAGCCTGAAGCTCTCAAAACTTATCACCGGCTGGGCGTAAACTCTTGGACCAGATTCAACCCCATCTACGACTCGGAGCCGCTGGTCAATTCCAGCAAATTTCCATTGAGTGGATTTTAATCACCCCAGAGTAACCCACCGCTGACAATTGGCGACCATCCCTTATACCCGTACACCTGGAAAGCCCTGTGCGGACGGAACCCTTTCTAACCAAGGATTCAGCATTTTTTTTTCTGTTTTTTTAAGAGTAGTGGAGTTGGTAGTTAAACTTACAGTCCAACTCCAAATAATAAATCAGTTGCTTCCTTTCCCCTTCAACTCCGAAAACAACATTCACCCTCCTAGTTCGTGGTCAGCTTAAACCACCATCGCCGATCTTGGACGTTCTTGGGCGGTAGACTCGATATACATACAAACTTCCACTCCTTTCTCTCGGTCATCGCCCAACCATCATCAATCTCGCTTCCTTTAAGCAACACTTTTTATCCTCCTTTTCACATCGGTCCCATTCCCATCTTTCCTTAGACAACTTTCTGTCCGCACTCCTTTTCTTTTTCTGTTGAAGATCATCATGTCGCTCGAACTCGAAGTCAAAGCTATCAAGCATGAGCTCACAAATTTACAGAAGCAGTTCAAGGACCTCGAGCTACAATTGAAGAAAAGCAATTCACAATCAGCTTTGACTCAGGATCCTAGGAATGTCTTTGCTGATAATGATGGAGCAAGCACCATGAAAGATGCTGATAGAAGACAGTCGGCTCCAATCACTAGTCGCAGTCATGAAACAGTTCGGAGTCGTTCGTTTAAGGTGATGCGACATCTCATTAACCTTGTTGATACCTCACTCTTAGATCAGCAGCAACCGGTGCACCCAAAGCTTGATAAAACCCATACAAACAGTAAGAAGTTGGTCGACTCGAATGCAAAGCAGCCTAAACATACTTTGAAGCCGAATGAAGACAGTCAGAACCCTCGAAAACCAGCTTCTAAACAGACCCCAACAACTGACTCTCCGCGCATATCACCTTCTAAAACTTGGAAGAATTCTGTTAAAACACATGCAAAGCGATCTGAATCAACTTCCACGCTTCACACTGATGTTCCGAGTACTACTAAGCTAGCCGAGACTGTATCTCAACCATCAAAGAAGCCCTATGCGTCTACCATACCTACAATCTTTCATTCCAAACGTCCTTGCAAGAACGCTAACGCCATCAGCCACCCAGTTTTCAATGAGACGAAACTAGTTAGATCCCTCAGTACACCAACTCCAGACAAGACATCCATTACCGACACCGGTTCCTTGGCGAAACATATTGTACCAACACCAGATCAAGTACAAGATCTAGGCAACAAGGTTCGAGAGACAGAAACAACAGAACCATTCAAGTACACCAACCTTAAGATGTTTGCTGCTCGAGTTGCCCTGCTGAAGTATGACCCCAATCTATCGGATCTCTTACCAACTTCAAAAACCGACTATCAATTCATGGCTACATCAAGAACAGCTAAGATAAAAGACTTACCTGAGATTTCGGACCAACTGCGAAGAGAGAAACTACCTGGTATTTGGGAATGGAAAGAAGGTACTGCAACTGCTAGAATGTATAGATATCTGAAACCTGAGAAAGACACACCAATCAGTAACAGAAGATTCAAATTTGTTTGCTGGGCTTGGAAAGGTGATGTAGGACAACAACCCCCAAGAATAAAGGACCTAGATGACGATGTCTCACAAAATTGTCAAACTCTCCGCTGGTACTGGTTCAATGGTCTCTGGTTGCTTTATTACCTTGATTAAAATGATAGCTCTATTCTTTTTTTTCATTGTTTTTTTTTAGTAGTATCAAATGTCAGCTGGCAAGTAAATCATAGTCACCCATAGACTGGCCAACATATTATTTTACTACACCATCTGCAGTTTCCTTAAAGTTTCACCTTAATTTCACTCATTTCATTATTAACATACTTTACATATGCTTGTATTTAGTCAACCTCAGCAAGCCTCATATAAAGTTGTACCCTCTGAACTCTCTTGATCCCCAGACTTTCAGAAGAGAAGATAATAATAACCTACTTTTATTTACCATTCCTCTTGAGCTTGAAGATACATCTACACATCACTACTTCCAGCTTGCGTGACCCATTCATATCTACATATCACTGTCTGGATCCTCACGCCTGAACCTCTCAAACTTATCACCGGCTGGGTGTAAACTCTTGGACCAGATTCAACCCCATCTACGACTTGGAGCCTCTGGTCAATTCCAGCAAATTTCCATTGAGTGGATTTTAATCACCCCGGAGTAACCCACCGCTGACAGAAGTCCTCCTGGCTGACGAGGTTATACAACCTTGTCGGCTGGGAGGACTTCCTCCTGGCCGACAAGGTTGTATAACCTCGTCGGCCAGGAGGAAGTCCTCCCGGCCGACAAGGTTATACAACCTAGTCGGCCAGGAGGACTTCCTCCTGGCTGACAAGGTTGTATAACCTCATCAGCCGGGAGGAAGTCCTCCTGGCTGACGAGGTTACACAGCCTCGTGCCGGGAGGACTTCCTCGTGGCCGACAAGGTTATACAACCTCGTCAGCCAGGAGGAAGTCCTCCCAGCCGGCGAGGCTATACAACCTCGTCGGCCAGGAGGACTTCCTCGTGGCCGACGAGGTTATACAACCTCGTCAGCCAGGAGGAAGTCCTCCCGGCCGGCAAGGCTATACAACCTCGTCGGCCAGGAGGACTTCCTCCTGGCTTACGAGGTTGTATAACCTCGTCAGCCAGGTTTTTTTGTGATGGCATCTTTCCAGAAGGACCAAGGTTGGTCTCCAACCATGGTTCTCACACTTGAAAACCATTCATGGGCTATCCCAGTAAAAATGTTCTTGAGTTTAGAAGTAATTACAATATCTTCTATCCTAGTGTCTTCTTGGATAGTATCTATCAATTTAATAAAGTCCATATGATTATATTCACCTTCTCCAGAACATGTTGGCCAGGCTTCTAATTTTGAAAGCCCTTGTAATATAACTTTACTAGACTCTGGTGATATATGACTTGTTGTAGTAATTTCTCTTTGTGATTTTGTAGGCACTTCAAAGAATTCACTCAGCCTTCCTGGGTTTAATTCAGACTTGGGCTGATTTTTATTGAAGAAATTTTTATGGTCATTTGAGCCAAGATAACCATCATTTACTGTGGATATTGGTTCCCTTATTGATGGTGTGGTATTGTTAGACTTCTTTATATATTCCATAAGAGTATTAAATCTCTCTTCATTTTTCTTCTCTAAAGTGAATATTTTCTGATTGATGTCTTGTATAGGTAATCAACTTTAATACTAACCTCATGTAGCAATTCATGTTCTAATTTTAATTCTGAGATTTTCTCATGGCAGGAACATGTTTTGTTTTCATTTGTTTTCTGCATAGAAGTCTGTAAGGTTTCTATATTTGTAATATCAGATTGATTACCTATATTTTTCTCTTTTCCTTTGTCTTCTTTCAAAGGATTGGAGACAAATTCTGACTTGTGAGAATTCATATTTATATTAGCAGCTATTTCAACATTTTGTGAGATAATTTTAAGATAAAATCATCCATTTTTTCACGATTACTTTCAAGTTTGTCATAGACTACACTAAATAGATTGTCAAAAGCTGTCTTTGACAAATCCTCTCTGCCATCAAGGGACTTAAGGGTTGAGTGTATCTCTGGTAAGTAATTGAGAGGAGACATTTTATTACTCATATCTAATGTTTTAAAATTTGTAGTTACAAGTTCTTTTATTTTAGATAACGTAGTTGTAGAATTCTCTGATGAGAAGAGTAGAGACTTGAATTTCTGCTCATGCGAGTCGAAATTCTTGCCAATCACACTATGTAAACTTACAGATAGTTCGGATTGAATCTGTTTTGATAATAAAGAAAAATTATTATCAACTACTTTCTCTATGCTGAGGAAGAGTTTCTGAAGGATGGGTACTAACCCTTCAACGGTCAGTAGTTGTACATCGTCTCATCCTCTCGGCGTTGATGATGATTCACGAATCCCCCTTGTTGGTTTCTCATCTCCTCCAACGCTTGGAATTGAGCTTGTGACGTTTGATTCAATTGAATCATCTCTTGGTGGATCGATCTCTGGTGGCGAGCACGTCTCTGGTATCTCGATGTTTCTTGCCCTCGAGGGCGGTACTCCTTTTTGTAGGGTTTTGCTCTGTTGTTCTTTTTGCTCAATATGGGAGGTCGAGTCAGTTGATGACCTCTGGCAGCTAAGTTGGGATGACTCTCGGTCTCCTGTTGTTGAGTCTCCGACTCTTGAGGCGGATAACGGAATGATGCCTTGCTCGTTTCCGGGTCTAATTTTTTTCAGGAACGGAGCGTCCTGACCTGAGGTTAGGTCCTTGCTAGGAGGTACTT
Organism: Puccinia hordei; assembly: GCA_007896445.1. Taxonomy (NCBI): domain Eukaryota; kingdom Fungi; phylum Basidiomycota; class Pucciniomycetes; order Pucciniales; family Pucciniaceae; genus Puccinia; species Puccinia hordei. The sequence continues at coordinate 31,592 of RDRW01000592.1, forward strand.
GGATTCAATGAGGGGGAGTTTCTGGCACTGGATTAAGGGGTATCTCTCTCCCGTGACTTCGCAGAAATTTCCGGCATTCTTGTCACGCTGCAACTCTCACTCTCAGCCAAACCCGTCTCAGCATTTCCATATGCATCGAACTTCGAATGCAACACTCAGTTTCGAAATTTCAAAGGACCAAATGTGTGACACCTAATCAACGGGACACTCATCAAAACTCATTACCCAATCCGGTCCCTGATTCAAAGATTCCCCTTTCCAGTGATTCGACGGCTCTTCGACGCTTATCCAATAACCCTTACTCGGACTAGCTCGCATGCCTCGACTCTCAGCTTGGCGCTTAACCCTTTCAATCAAGCCTCGCACTTACCAATTACATCACCTGGGAATCTCTGTCTTGTATCTTCAAATCAATTTTCATATCATTGATTAGGCTTTCATTTGACTTTCTTTCAATCACTCGTGTAAATCTAACTGCGAGTAAATACTTTCCTTACTCATCTTCAAGACAGCATCATGTCAATATTTGCCTATAAAAGCAACTGTACTTTCTTTACATTTCTTCTTTTCTTCACTTAATTAATATAACATTGTTTTACGTTACCTTTCCTTAATCAGCCATCACCCTGATTACTTCGATTCCCACCTGAGCCCAGTATTAGTCTGTACTTCTCATCTTCGAAGTTAGTCTTGAATTTATCTTTGAGAATACTTTGACTCAAAGATATCCTTGAGTTGCTTCGAAGAATATCTTTGACTCATCCTACAGTCCCCTTTGCGCTTCGATCAACCAAATCCCCATCTGTACGTTGGGTTGGTTGCATGACAGTATATTAATTAAGTCTTACAACAAGTTTATAGGTCTCTCTCCCTATCATATCTTGTTTCTCAACAGTCAACTTCTTTGACTGTTGATCTCCCTTGGTGATGCAACGTACACCAGTTCAAACTAGGTCACAAGGTCCGGCCAAACACTCCCTGGACCATGACATTGACCGACGCCGAGCCCCCGCGACTCCCATTGGCAATAGACTCGAAATCAGAATGCGCCTATTGACCTACTTCGGCAAATTTCTTATTTGGAGGACTCTTTTACTTTCCAGGAACCGCTCAACCAAGGGCGACCTCGGCGACAGAACCCCCCTCCTTCGCCACCTCAAAATCCTGCAGGTTCCAAAGAACCAGAAAGGGCGGCCAATGAATCACTGACTTCGATGTTGGTATCCCTTATCAAGGCCCTGAAGACTGGAGGAGGTAATGGAACTCCCAAGTTCCGGACACCCGGAATGAAAGCTCCCAACAAATTCAACGGCGAGCAATCCTCGAAATTAAGAGGTTTTTTTCAATCCTGCAAAATTCTCTTTTCCAACGACCCGGCAACCTTCTCCCTCAATCGACAGAAGGTACTTTACGCTTCTTCATATCTCAGTGGCCGAGCTTCTCAATGGTTCGAGCCTCACCTCGAATTGCTGAACAACACCAAACCGGACTGCATCCTCAATAACTGGGAAAAGTTCAAACAACAATTGTTCACATTATTTGGAGATCCCAATGAAGTTCGCAATGCCGAGTTTGAACTCAACTCTCTTTTGATGAAGGAGAACGGTAAAGCCTCGACCTACATTGCCCAGTTCCGAGTCTTACAATCTCATATTGACTGGAACAACGCGGCTCTTCTTTTTCATTTCCAAAAAGGCCTACCTTCTCAAATCACCGACCAGCTTGCGGTCAGTGGTCATCAACTCTCGACACTCCAACATCTCATCAATTGCACTATTGAGTTGGACAACTGCTATCACGACCGATCTCAAACCAAGAAGACCGACTCCACTCCTGCGACGCAAGATCAATCCTCGAAGAAATCTTTGAATTCGACCTCAAAGAAGATCCATCCCGCAACGTCAAAACCTTTGACCTCAACCCCCCAACAAACTCGAACCAGGATTCCTCAAGAGATCTCAAAGGTGCTCAACACCGAAGGGGTCCTCAAGGCGGATGAAAAGGCGAGAAGGGAAAAGGAGGGACTTTGTATGTATTGCAGTGGAAAACATCAATTGGATGCTTGTGCTAAAAGAGCATCCCGTGAGGCAGCTAAGTTGTCAAAAAATTAATGAGTAGTTCTCTGATGATTCGCAAAGAAAACTAATTATCTTCTACCTTTCCGCGAGTCAACCTTCAAGCGTGTGAGACCACTGAGAGTGTTCCAAGTTCGAGATTTATTTTATTTGATTCTTCGAATCAACCATACAGGGTCCTTCTCGACTCTGGTGCTAATGTGTCTTTTATTAGTTTGACATTTGCCCAACAACAGTCCCTTCAGCTCACTGAGACATCAAGATTCCCGATCTTCTTGGTAAGTTCTTCGAAGGAGCCCAGTTTCTGGGTTTCGAAGAAGGCAAAGTGGACTTTTCAATTCAAATCTTTCCCCAGCTTCGAATGAGATCTTTTGGTCTTGGATGCCCAAGGAATGGATGATACCATCCTTGGCCATGACTTTCTGGTGCATTGGAACCCAGATGTTAACTGGCAAGAAGGAGTAATTAACCTTCGACCCAAAATATCTCCAGACACTAACTCTTCTCTCCCGGTCAAAAAAGAATTAAAAAGCTTGCCCGACTATGTCATTCAGTTAGATGACACTTTTCCGCCAGGAGACTTCAAATATCCTGCCTCTCCCTCTTCTATTTCTTCGAAAGATCACGGGGTAATTGCTTATTGCTCTAACTTATCTCTCCCTTCCTTCTTCAAAGAGAAGGAATTACCTTCATTTAAAGGTTTTCTGTACTCTCTGATCCTCTCACATCCTCCCTCAACGACTATTCCAAGCCTCGAAGAAGATGATGAGATCGAAGACCTCGAAACCATCCAAAAGACTCTTCTCCCCATCTACCATGAATTTGCTGATGTCTTGTCTTCTTTGAGAGCAGATAAACTCCCTCCTCGAAGACCATATGATCATCAGATTGAACTCATAGGCCCGGCACCTTCGCCTGGTCCAGTCTATTCTCTCTTGAAGCAAGAATCTGCTGAACTTTGAGGCTACATTGCGGAAAATGTAGAAAAAGGTTTCCTTCGACCAAGCAATTCAAATACAGGTTCTCCTGTACTTTTTGTCCCTAAGAAGGATGGGTCCCTCAGACTCTGTGTGGACTACAGGAGGCTGAATAATGTTACTCGAAAAAATGCTTATCCAGTTCCCCCCATGTCTCACCTTCTTACTCTCTTCCATGGAGCTACTCACTTCTCAAAGTTCGATCTTCGAGGTGCCTATAATTTGGTTCGAATCGCCGAAGGTCATGAATGGCTGACGGCTATGAGAACCAGATTTGGTAGTTATGAGTATACTGTAATGCCTTTTGGGCTTTGCAATGCTCCTTCCACTTTTCAAAACCTGGTCAACAATATCTTTGCTGACATTGTGGAAGTATACGTAGTCATCTACCTCGACGATATTCTGGTTTACTCAAAGAACCTTGAAGATCACACTTCCCATATCAAGGAAGTGCTTTGAAGACTTCGAGAAAATAATCTCTTCGCCAAGTTGTCAAAATGCAAATTTCACAACTTGTCTCTTCACTTCCTTGGGGTAGTCATCTCTACTGATGGTATCAGTATGGACTCGGACAAATGTCAAAAAGTCCTTGACTGGCCCAAGCCCTTGAGTGTTAAAACACTCCAAGGTTTCCTTGGTTTTGCTAATTTTTATCGCAAATTTATAAAGAATTATTCAAAAACCATAGTGAACCTTACTAATCTTCTTCGAAAGGATACTCCTTTCATCTTCACAGTCGAAGCAGAACGGGAGTTTAATACTCTCAAGAAAGCTTTCACTACCGCACCAATTCTGGCTCACTTCAGTGAGATGGGCAAAACCATTGTTGAAACTGACGCAAGTGACTACGCCATTGCAGGTGTAATATCTCAATTTTCCGCTTCTTCAAAGCATCTTCACCCTGTAGCTTTTGAATCAAGAAAGCTACAATCCGCTGAACTCAATTATGAGATTCATGATAAGGAACTTCTTGCAATTTTCCATTGCTTGAAAAAATGGCGCTCTTATTTGCTCAGTCTCCTTGAACCTTTCGAGATTTTGACTGACCATAACGCTCTTAAGTATTTTACGAGCACTAAAGTTCTTACTCGCAGGCAAGCTTGTTGGTCGGAACTTCTCTCCGAATTGAATTTTACTATAAGCTATCGACCTGGCAAATTAGCAGTAGTTCCAGATGCTTTGTCACGTCGAGACGATGTTTATCCCTCGGAGGGGAGAGCCTTCGCTGATAATAACCCTGCTAATGTTCGAACTATATTTTCTTCTTCTTCCCCTGGTATATCTCTTAACTCAATACATTTGGGACAACTCAAGGGACAACTCAACAAGGAATTCCTCGAGTTAGTTCGAACTCAGAAGGATGACCCTGTTTGTCGTCAACTTCGAGGAAATGACTCGAAGGACTATACAGTTGACAAAGATGATGTGCTCCTTTATAAGGGCAGGTTTGTTGTTCCAAATGGTCCTAAAGTCAAACTTGATATCTTTGAATCAAGACATGATTCTCCCCTAGCTGGTCACTTTGGCCAGGATAAGACTTACCAACTTATAGCTCGAGACTTCTATTGGCCAGGAATGGTCAAGGATGTAAAAGATTATGTAAACCGTTGTCACACTTGCAATAGGAACAAATCCTCGAAGCATCGGAAGTATGGGTTGCTTCAACCACTTCCAATTCCACCATTTCCTTGGCATTCTCTCTCTATGGACTTTATCTCTCAACTCCCCCTTAGTGATGGTCATGACGCTATCCTAGTGATAGTGGATCGTTTTTCAAAGATGTCTCTATTTCTTCGAACCAAGACTACTTGTACATCATTAGACCTTGCGAACTTGTTCATCAAACATGTTTTCTCAAAGCATGGTCTCCCTGATAATATAGTCAGCGATCGTGGCTCATTGTTTGTTTCAGGTTTCTGGACTTCGCTCTGCCAACAACTCAAAATAACTCGCAACCTATCAACTGCCTATCACCCCGAATCAGATGGTCAAACCAAACGAGTTCATCAAATTCTCGAACAATATCTTTGAATGTTCGTCAGTTATCAGCAGGACGACTGGAGCCAATGGCTTGCCTTAGCCGAATTGCATACCTCGCAGTTCTTCGCCCACTGATGATTGAACTTTGGTTTAATCTTGTACAGGTCAAAGAATTTTTTGAGATACACGTCTGATGGGTGTCCAAGAAGGATGTGATAGTCTAAAGCCGGATCGGGATCCAATACGTTCAGTACATAACTTGAAGGGTTGATTTTTGGGGGAATGGCTTGATATAGGTTGCCAACTCGTGGGAATCGGAACACAACCTTTTGACCGGACCGTACCAGGACTAGATGATTCTTGAACAGCATCTTTAGTCCATGATCTTCAAGTTGACTTGCAGAGATTAGATTCCGAGGCCCATTTGGAGCATAAAACACCGGGTGAATTTCTGTTCCTACTATGTTATATTTCCCCGTATGAGTAATTTGGATTGAACCTGAGTACGTGTTGATATATTTTTTCACCGGTTCCGGATCTACCAGTAAATTAAAGTCGCAGAACGTCGACTTAGATGCTCCGGAGTCAAAAATCAGCGTAGTTGTTTCTGGAGCCGTTGGAATACCGTTGATGTTTATTTCGTCAGATAACATAAACCCCAATTCCTCCACATAATCATTGCTGTCGGAATCTTCATCATGTACTGCATCCACATTTTCCTCAACTTCTTCATCGATCAGATTAGCTTGGCCTGTCATGTACATCTTCATCTGTTCTTGGAACTTCCTCGCTAATTAATCATCTTGTTGTGGTCCGTTTGGAGACGGTCTGGTAGGAACTACACCCCTCATCTGGCCTCGAGATGATGATCCTCCTCATTTTTCACGTGAGGACCTCAATCCCGGATTGTATGACGATCCGTTTTCCGCACGATTTGATGAAGATTTTCCGAATCTTCGATTCTGATTAGAGAAATAGGCCGAGTCAAACTGAGACGGGGTTTTCCTGGTTTCTTCAATGAGTAAACAATCATAAAACTTTTCAAACGTTAGTGGCTTGAGGTCGTAGAGACTTTGAACCAAACCAGCTAACGATTTGTCTCCGTCTAAGCTCCTCAACAGTAAAGCCCCTGCCATTCCGGTTGTCATGGTGAAGAAACCGGGATTTGACTGAATCAACATTTCCAAGGACATATACAGCTTCCGGAAGTTAGTTGCATGTTTGGCTAGGGAACCTTTGGCGACGTAAGTTAGGTTTATTAGGGCTAATAACTTATTGCACAGTTGGATGATCGATTTTTCTCCGCATGCCAGAGCCAACACATCCATGGCATTGTACACGCTTCCAGGTTCTGAGGCAACGACCGGGTGTAATTTGCTTCTGACTGTGGCATATAGTTTGTTGATTGCCCAAGCGGACATCTGTTGAACTTCTGGAGTTTCTTTGTTATCGCTCACCCATGTCAAATTCAGGAGTTGTTCATAACCTTTGGCAATTATAATATTGATGAATTGTTTTTTCCAGTGGGCCCAGTTGTGTCGATTGAACTTTTCGATCCTCAACTTGGATCCACCACCTGAACTATCCGAAGAATTCCCCATGTCGTCTTAATCCTAAAAGCAATCTGTTCTAACTTTAGTCTGATATTTAGTTATGCCAAGTGCTGACTCTCCCTACCATGTGAGATTTTGGTGTCAAACACTTTATTGCAGCAGTAACTTAAAAGCTAATAGTAGTAACAGAACTCTTGAGAAATCAAAAACAATAAAGTGTTAATAAGAAAATATAACGAAACTTAAAAGAGTATAATAAAAGTGAATGAATGATCTTTATTATACCTTTAGCTTTGATAAATCCTGGTAACAAATCAAGTTGATAACAGCGCCTTTGAAGATGAATAGGAACAGAAAAATAGTCACAAGCCTGAAAGTGTTGAGGAAAAGAAGGATCAATTTTTTATGTTCAGAGAAGTGAAGAGATGAGAGCAAGATGAAAAAGAAACTGTTCCAAGTATCTCCACTTGGACTAAGTCGCACTCCTCCTAGATCTTCAAATTCGGTTTCAAGTGATTGATTGGATACACAAGCAGCTGATAGGGTGCTCAACGGTTGATTAAGGGAAATAGTCGGTTGGGATTGGGATAGGTGGTTGCCGGTGGAAAATCTTCTCAAGTCTGCCGGACCTCAGAGATGGTGAGAGCGGGACTTCTAGGATTGAATCATTTTCCATATGACTTGAATCGACCTTGCATATTGACTGCGGTCAGGATTAACTGACAACCCAATCCCTCTCCACTGGCTTTGGACTCACCAATGAAGACCAATCAGAAGGAATTATCACCATTGACAAGAAGCTTGACAAAATGTGTCCACATTTCCATGCTATGCATCAGCTGATGGGTAAGAAACCGTTTGTGACGCCCTTGTACAAAGTCAATGCTCAAAACGGGGATGAGAGCTCTGACTCTTCTGGTCCTGAGGCCAAAACTTGGACAAAAATGTTGGTAAAGATGACTCAGATAATGTATCTGCGGATTCCAATAACTCTAGGGCTCCAGTTGTAAGATTGATCAGTTGTTTCATTGTCTTGTTTGATAATTGCTAATATGTTCAATATTGTTTATACGTGATGAATTAGTCAGCAATCTTGGAACCTTTAGAAACAAATGAGCATAGGTCTGAAGGAGGCAGGGAAGGTGAAGAGGTGTGTTTGAATTTCTTTTTATCACTTATGCAATTTATTCTTCAAAAAATTGACCTTTCCACTAAATAATTTAGGAAAGAGTTGGACCTTCCAGTGTTTGTGACAATCCATCAGATGAAAATGAAGCGGCAATCCTGGTTTGTTATTGGATCAATTAGTTGGACCTGCCAGTGTTTGTGACAATCCGTCAGATGAAAATGAAGCGGCAATCCTGGTTTGGTATTGGATCAATTAATCACTGTTGTTTGATTGATTAGCTAAAGCCCCATTTCTTCCCATGTTTGACATTAGCAAGGAAAGGAAGAAAGTATTTGTCCTAGTGGAAAGGTTAAATCATCTAAGCGCTATCGAAGGGCTGGGGATTCCCTCACTGCCAAAGAAAGGGCCCTTGACACAAGTGATTCAGAGGATTACTGTCCATCTGATGCTTGAGAAGATACTCAGTCACCCTGCAAGAAGAAGAAAAACAAATCATGCACCACTTTGACACCTAACGACGCTGCATTGGATTCTCCTGCAAATTCAAATAAACTGTTGCCAACTCAAACACCCAAGGACAAGCAAAGGGCGTCCAACAGTGCCAATATCAATCCTAAGAGCCGATCAACCTCAGGGCCCAACACCCCCAATCCTTTTTCTCAATATGAAGAGTATGCGTTCAAGAGGGATGAAGGCCAGTTGGAGATTTAATCCTTGTTCCAAGTTTATTTAACTGACATGCTTCTTCAACTTATTCTTTATTAGGAAAGTCACAAGTGGCTCAAGACACCCTCAGTTTTGAGATGTTGAAGTTTGAACGACAGGTCAACAAAGATAATAAGGGGGTCGAGTTGGAGGAAAGGACATTCAACCACTCAATTGAACATGAGGAGAAGAAGTGGGATCATGGAATTAAATTAGAGGAAAAGAAGTGGGGACATGGAATAAAATTAGACAAGAGGAAATTAGACTGGGAACGGGAGGAGAAGGATAAGGACCAAAGGTTTGAGATGGCCAAGATGGAAAGTTTGGCTTGTCAGGAGCACATCGGTAAGAATTATGACCTGGTGACTCAGTGTGTGGCTCATGGGAAGATTACAGAAGAGATCGAACGCTTGGCAAATTGATTCAAATAGTCCACCGTTTTTGGCTTTGTTTGCAACCAACAAATCATATGAAACATTGCATGTTACACATTAGAAGGGCGTTGATAAACGCACGCCAGCGGCGCACGCCAACGCCAACCCGCACGCCAATTTTTTTTGGCGTGCGGGGCCCACACGCCATTTTTTTTGGCGTGTAGGGTCTACAGGCAAAAAAAAAAGGGCGTGTGAGACCCACACGCCAAAAATGGTGTGTGGTTCCCACACAGCATTTGTTTTTGGCGTGTGGGCCCCGCACGCCAAATAAAATTGGTGTGTGGGCCCCGCACGCCAATTGTTTGGCGTGCGGGTCCCCCCTTGCTCACATAATAGAATGGGAGGGACCATTTGATTACGCGAGCGGGGCCCCTCCCGGCTGACGAGGTTATACAACCTTGTCAGCCGGGAGGCCTTCCTCCTGGCACAAGGCTGTGTAACCTCGTCAGCCAGGAGGACTTCCTCCCGGCTGATGAGGTTATACAACCTCCTCAGCCAGGAGGAAGTCCTCCTGGTTGACTAGGTTGTATAACCTTGTCGGCCGGGAGGACTTCCTCCTGGCCGACGAGGTTATACAACCTCGTTGGCCAGGAGGAAGTCCTCCCAGCCGACGAGGTTGTATAACCTCGTCAGCCAGGAGGACTTCCTCCTGGCTGACGAGGTTGTATAACGTCGTCAGCTGGGAGGAAGTCCTCCCGGTCGACGAGGCTATACAACCTTGTTGGCCAGGAGGACTTCCTCCTGGCTGACGAGGTTGTATAACCTCGTCAGCCAGGAGGACGTCTTCCTGGCCGAAGAGGTTGTATAGCCTCGCCGGCCGGGAGGACTTCCTCCTGGCCGACGAGGTTGTATAACCTCGTCGGCCAGGAGGAAGTCCTCCCGGCCGACAAGGTTATACAACCTTTTCGGCCAGGGTATAAACTCTTCGGCCAGGAGGAATTCCTCCCGGCGTGCGGGGCCCACACGCCAAAAAAAGAATGGCGTGTGGGTCTCACACGCCCATTTTTTTTGGTGTGTAGACCCTACACGGCAAAAAAAAATGGAGTGTTGGCCCCGCACGCCAAAAAAAATTGGCGTGCGGGTTGGCGTTGGCGTGCGGGTTGGCGTTGGCATGCGCGCTTGGCGCGCATTGTGGAAATAAAGGCAACCTCGGTAACAGAAATGGTAGGTTGCCCTTCTTCCTGGTTGGTTCCGGTAGTTCTTTGATTTCCTCTGCGGGATAAACACTGTCAGCGGATAGTCAAATGGTTTCCCTGCAACACCTTATACTCAGCAAGGGGACCGTTCCTCTTGCGTTCGTCGTCCTGATGATGCCCTACGCAGTTCCGCTTGTCCGCACACGCTGAATAATCGCTGAGAGAACTCTAAACAATGAGGTTTTCTTATCTACGCTGTAGTTGATAGCTATCTACTAAGATGATAAGATAAGATAAGACCCGCAGCCCTGGTACAACCCTCTATTTATACAACAGTCCCCCCAATCATGTCCCGCATTCCCCGGTACTGTCCCTGGAGCCCTACTTGCCTGTCTCCTCGATCCCGCATCACACCGCAGCCTGTCCCCAACTACTATACCCCGTTGACCCCCGCAGCCGTCTGTCGCTTCCCTGCGCACGACTCCGCTTCTTCTGCCCCCGCTCCGCTTGCGGCCTGGCGCCCCGAACCCCGTGGTTCCGCCCGGTCCATTACGTCGCGCATACTGAAACGGCCTTCGTCCGCTCAACCGATCGCCCACGCCAACTATAGAATGTCACATGCTGCGCCTCGTGCTTTTCCCCGCGGAATGTCCGATGACATTTGGTAGGTACCCCCTTACCTCAGCCTCAGTCTGCCGCTGAGCCCGCGGCTGCGGGCTCAGCTTCAGTGCTGCACCTCTGGTATATAAGTTCTCCCACAGCGTTTATCAACGCCTCATTAGAAACAAAATAAAAAAAGAAAACTATTGATTATATTTAAAAGAGTTATCAAAAATAGCATCCATATCTCTAATAGTCCAGTTGCTTTTATTTGGATGATTAATATAGTGACCATCTCTAATAAGCTCAATGGCTTTTTGGTTTTTCTTGGGCAGTTGGCAAGATAACCCCATTTGTGTATGTGAAGAGTTGGGAGCAGTTTTTGAGGGAAGAGTCAGGTGAGAATACGCAGTGGCTTTCCATGCACACTCAACTATACCATCAAATCCTGCAAAGTTGATGCCACAAGAAGCGTCTGGAAAGACAAATACACCTCCAGTAGTGTGTTTCTCAATGGGAATCCATAGGACAAAGCTGAAGGGTGAAGAATTGGTGTCTTGGTGTGGCGTGTTTGCAAACTGGCCAAGGGTAACCAACAGCACTACCAGCATAATTGCCTAGGTTGAGTTCATCCCAGTTAAACTAGGATGAAAACAACCAATTTAAAATAGGTTGACCTCAACCAATGAAATATAAAACCAAGGGGGGTCCCTTGGATTTATATTTCATCAGTTGATTTCAACCAAGTTTAAATTGGTTGAGTGCATCCCAGTTTAACTAGGATGACTTCATCCTAGGCAATTATGCTGGCAGTGCAGGTGTGAGGTGAATCCTTTGCGGTGGGCTGAATATTGGGGAGCTAGTCCAGGGGCTTTGAGTCAAATGTGTTGTTTCTGGACCTCACGGAATAGGGGTTTGGATACAGATTGGAAGCACCGGCAAGAAACTGACTGATTTTTGGAACATCCTTTTGAAGCGCTTCATAACCGTGTTGATCTGTAGCAACTTTGGAAGAAATGCCTGTTATACCAATTTGGGGTGTTGATAAACGCACGCCAACGCCAACCCGCACGCCAATTTTTTTTGGCGTGCGGGGCCTACACGCCTTTTTTTTTTGGCGTGTAGGGTCTACCCGCCAAAATAAATTGGTGTGTGGGAACCACACGCCATTTTTGGTGTGCGGGTCTCACACGCCAATTTATTTTGGCGTGTAGACCCTACACGCCAAAAAAAATTGGTGTGTAGGCCCCGCACGCCAATTGTTTGGCGTGCGGGTCCCACATGCGTAATTGAATGGGCCCTCCCATTTAATTACGTGAGCGGGGGATTTGTATATCCCATACACATAATACATACATGTATTATGTGTATGGGATATACACATCCCCCGCTCACGTAATTGAATGGGAGGGCCCATTCGATTACGTGAGCGAGCCCAAGTCTGTTTCCGGACTGGGGCTCGCTTATGGTCCTGGTTTTTTCAACCAGAACCACAACAAACACCGCCCACCGCTCACCGATTCAATCAAAAAAAACGGTGATTCTGAAAATCCGAAAAAAAAAAATAAAATAAAATAAAATAAAAAATAAAATAAAATAAAAATAAAAAAACTAAAAAAATAAAAAAATAAACAAAAAATGAGAAATACAAAATGAGAAAAAAACCCCAAAAAAACCAAAAAAACGAAAAAAAGGGTTTTGTTTGGGGTTTAATTTTGTGGGAGAAAAAAAGCCCACAGGCCCAGGGCTCCAAGACTCAACTGGCCCAAAGACAGGGCCCAATGGTCATAAGCAGGGGCCCGCCTCTGCCCATCACCTCCAGTGGGCCCACAGGCCCACTTTGATGCTCCAAAGGGGCAATACAACATTCAAAGGGGCCATTCAAACCCCCCAGGCAGCTCAAAGGGCCCCGTATAAGCCCCAGACGCACACCATCCCCCCCAAAAGTGGCCCATCCCAAACACATCTCTTCCTATTTCTATTTTTTTTTCACCGTAAATATAGTAACACGTGCTGACAAACTCTCCCATTCAAATGCAAACAGATTCCGCACAATTCACCAAATCAGCAGCAAACAATTTCTCACACCGGTCATTACAACTCCTCAAGCAATCAGCCTCCACGCCCATACGGATTCTATGAGGTTGACCCCAACCATCACCCTCACGCCCCACTTGGCAACATGTATCAAAATCAAATCTCTGCGTATGGAAATTCACACGTGCTTGGCCAACCTGCAGCTCCAATCAATCAATCAGGCCACCTAGCAACTAACTATGGCTACCCAAGCAACCAATATGGCCAAGCCCCCCAGCCCCTTACTGTCCCCTCAGCCCACCCAGCCACCTACAGCTTCAAAGACAACAACCACAGACTGGCAATCCAGCCAAACCCTGTCCCCCCAGCCCACCCAGTAGTGCAGCCTGTGTTCCGCCCATATGAGGTACAATTGCCTCAATTCACCCACTATCACAATTGACCTCCAGCCTCTACCTATCATCTTGATCCAGCCCAACCATCCTATCTGGCTCAGCCAGCCCTCTACGCACCACCTCATATAACTCAAGCCCCACCATCCCATCCGTTTCCGCAATCCCATCAAGCACCACAAATCTCAAACTACTGGCAGCCGGGACCCCAACCATTGTCCCACCCGGCCAACCCATTCACTCTTGGACCCACTCACTTCCAAGGCCTGCCAACCTCACACAATTTCCCCGTTGGCCAACCATCAGTGCCCGCTCCGCCGCAGACAAATCAAGTCCCTTCCATGACTGTCATGCAAGATATGCAGCCATCTCTGGGGGAAATAACCTCCTCTGCGCCATTTAGCCCTCAAATTTGGCCACCTGCACAACCAAGTCCTCAACAGTTTCCCCCAGCAACGTTCGGCCCTCAAGTCCTTCAAACTGTGGCTGAAGGTGAGTTTTCAAATACTTCTCCACTGTCAGCCTGGGTGTGGAACTAACCGTGGTTATGGGTTGTAACTAAGGTAGGTTGATGATTTAAAGTGGTTTGGGTAATGGTTTAAGTCCTGTAAAAAGGTACTTCCTCAATCAGTAAGTCTTGTCTGAGAGGCTTGCTCTAATTGCTCTAATTAGGCGCATCCAAATCAATACAAAGTATTAATAGGCATCCAAGGAGGTACTCACTTGGGTTCGTGGTTTCTACCTTATTGAAGGTAGGTTGTGGCCAATTCTTGAGGTAATAACAGTATTAAACTATAGATTATCCAGAATTGGGGGATTGTTGGAGAATGGGGAACTAAGCAAGGTAAATAACTCTAAGGTATGTACTGTGCTGGTGTGTTCTAAATATTCTCTGGGGGATAAACAACTGTTTACAGTCTGTTTATATATTGTAAGAGCTCCTCAGGGGGGAACTGTGAGCGCTTCCAGGACCTGGGAGGTACTGTGGAACTTCAGGGACAAGACAGATCCTTTTGGGAGGATCTGTTACTGTTTATGATGTGATTTCTACTAAGGCTGTGTTATGGGACACATCTTTGATCAGTAATCCTTAGTGTGATTGGATCACATCATGACATTTGTATTCAATGATCTGTTATTAATATTATTAGAGATAATATCTTATAATGATGTCATTTATTATTGGCACATCTTATAAGTAGTAATTATCATAATATTAATAAGTTCTTTTATTAATAAGATATTAAAGTACATATCTTATACGTGAAATATTCCAATATTAAGGAATGTGGGCGTAATCAGAGGGAAAGAGTGATATCTGTTACTCTGGATATTTCACGTGACAGGGGGGCAAAGGGCCTACAAGTTATGTATCTTGTATAACAGGAGTACATAGCTTAACCATAATTATTCATGAGTTTATTAATGAATATATTATTAAAGTATTTATATTAATTAATGTAATTAATGTACTTTAATAATATTAATATTAATCTAATAATAATGAAGGTATAATAATAATAATAATAACTACAGAATAGTAATTATTATTAAGGATAATAATAATTAATATTACGTGGAGTTATTTAGAATAAATAATGATAATAAATAGTAATAATAATTAATAAGAATAGTAATTATTATTAGAGATAATAATAATTAATAATATTTGCAGTTACGTGGTACATGTCAGGTACTGTGATATGTACTCAGTGGCTGACATCCACTTTGTTTTCATATTACCAAGAACTAATGTTTACCTACTCAATTCTCAAGTCAAATACCCAAGGATCACGGCTACATCTCCTGGCGGGTATCACCCTGCACCACCCAGCCCTCAACCGTTTCCCCCTGCAACTTTCAGCCCTCAAGTCCCTCAAACTGTGGCTGAAGGTGAGTCTTCAAATATTTCTCCACCTTGTTTTCATCTTACCAAGACCTAATTTTTACCTAGTAAATTTTCCAGTATACCCGCTCAATCCTTTAGGACGTTCACCTCTGGCCCCCGCAATGTTACCCGCAGCCAATCAACCGCATAAAGTGTTGATGAAATCTGAAGATGTACAATCTTATGATTATTCAGTTGGCAGTAAGTTCTTCTAGTTTCTTAATTCGCGCACTTGAGGCAGACTGGCTGAACTGCTTGTGTTTCCAGATGCAATGGATGCACCACCCGAATTCCTTTTCACATGTGTCACTGATCTCAAACACTTTGTCACAACATGGGCCCACAAGCATGGTTACGCTCTGAAAGTTTGTGCTTCCAAGAGGGACAAGAACATCTACTTTGCATGCACAGTTGCCGGGGAAGACCAAACCTCAGTTGATGCTATCCGGTTTCGAGAGTCTAGGAATAAGCGACTGGGGTGCTGCTTCAAAATATCCGGCCACAAACCAACTTCAGTAAAACTCAAGGATGCACCATGGGAACTCCGATGCCGAAAGACGATTGAGCACAATCATGGTCCAATCAATCTGGAACATGTAGTCATCCACAAGAAGCTCTCTGTCAAAGGCCAAACTGAGGTTGCTCGCTTATCGTCTCTTGGAATGCAACCCCAGGCAATCGCTAGACTCCTTACTAGCAGTGAGGGAAGGTTTGTAACCAACAGGACAATATACAACACAAAGCAGGCACTGAGGGCAGAGAAGAGGGCTGGCAACACCCCAATCGAGTACCTCCTACGTTGCCTCAACGAATCCAATTGGACACACAAGGACGTTTACGACACAGACGGCAAGCTCCTTTACTTGGGGTTTGCGCACCCAGGATTGTTGCTTCTTGCTCGCAGGTTCCACCATGTGGTCAACATTGACTGCACTTACAAGACGAACCTGAACAACTACCCCCTGCTGCATGTGGTTGGCCAAACTGCAACCAATCACAGTTTTTCGATTGGTTTTTGTTTGATGCAAAACAAGAAGAATGAGGCCTACTCATGGGCTCTTGATAGGTTGAAGTGGGTGGTATATTTGACTAATCACCTATTCTCATCAGAAACTGACTGTACTCCGGTGCCTGTGTGATACCCATAGATCTATATGGGACGCTGACCACGCGCCAAAGGTCTTTGTGACAGACAGGGAATTGGCACTGCGTAATGCTATCTCAAAGCACTTTCCGAATGCAACCGCGAACTTGTGCATGTGGCACATTGATTGGAACATTGTGACAAACTGCAAGCAAGCCTTTGCTGGCGATGGCAAAGAATGGGCCAAATTCATGAGGCTCTGGCATGAGGTCGCACATGCCCCCAATGAGGACACCTGCAACTCAAAGTGGGCTCAACTGACACGGTACCTAGTCACTCGAACTAACGTCTATGAATACCTGTACAAGAACGTCCGGAGCGAGCGACAGAAGTTCATGAACGCGTGGGCCGGAATTACACCCCATCTAGGAAATCTGACTTTGTCACGATGTGAATCTGCCCACAGCTGGCTGAAAACCTATGTGACGTCGGCTAGGTGCAACTTTGCAACACTTTTCATTACAATTGCTGCAGCAGTGGCCCGACAACTTGACACAGCCCACACAAACCTGGCACACGAGTTAAAGAAGGGATTAACCGGACTACCAAATGCCTTCAAGTCCCTCAGCTGCAAAATCTCCTGTCATGCGCTCAAGTTGGCCTTGTCTCAGTACAACAAGTTCATCAAGATGAAGAAATCCAAGCCTGGGGATCCCAGCCTTCAATGCAAAGGCAATTTCCAGGCTGGCTTGGGCATTCGGTGTTCGCACACTATTGAATGTTTGGTCCAGGGGAAGGGAGATGTGGAGCCTTCTGATTTCCATGTCCAGTGGCATCTGGCCTATACCCCTGACGGTCCAGTGAGTCCTCCTGATGTATGACTTTTTCATGTCCCTCCTAGCTAATCTTCATCTATGTTCATTGCAGGCTCTTGATCAACCACTGTACGACTTTGAAAACGATTTTGATGATTTCAAGCAGGAGATCTTGGCTTCCCACCACCCCTCGGCGTTAGAAGCAACAATGAAAAAATTACAAAGGTTCCATGCAAACACACACATGGTTCCGCTTGCAGAGCCTGATCCTATTTGAGTGAAACACATACTGGAAAGGCCGTGGAAGAAGAGAAAGGGTAGTGGGCGAGTTCAAAAGCGCGATGACACCCATGCAGAAATTGTGGAAGCGCAAATCCAAAAGGCGCAGGCAAGGAAAGCAAGACAGAATGCCGGTGTATCAAAAGGAAAAGGGGGTAAGCAACAGTCCAAGCGGGCGCAGGCTCCATTGGACACCTCAGCTTCTTCCTCTGGGGACCTGGATGAGCTACCCAGTGTGGAGACACTCATGCGTAAGCAACTTTATTGCATGTCTTTTTAAGAGGCTGATAACTGATGGACTTACTAAGCAGTCAAGAGAAATCACCCCCCACGAATTGGCAGCCTCACTATTGGGAAACGGAATCGGGGGTCTTCCAGTTCAGGCACATCACGGCGCAAGGAAACATGGCAGCCCAAGTATGGTAGTATGGATGGTGTAACAGATGAAGATTCTGATTCTGCAGATGCAGTTTCAGATGAAGATTCTGATGCCCCAGATGGGGAATCAGATGAAGAATCTGATGCCCCACATGGGGCATCGGAAGAAGAATCTGATGCCACAGATGGGGAATCAGTTGCAGAATCTGACGCACAAGGTGGGGAATCAGATGAAGAACCTGATCCCCCAGTGGATTCCTCCTCATCTATTGAGATGCAGGTTGAGGAAAAGCTGCTGTCACCTCCAGAAGCCTCAAGAAAAGCCTCAAGCTCTCATGATCAGTTGCAGCATGAGGCCAGGCGACATTCACCCCCCACAGCCAAGGTAAGTTTTATAACTTTGACATTAGATTATCAAGGTCTGATTCCATTGTATGTTTCATAGGACCGGCATGTAGATGCTGAGGTTGCACCCAAGGCTGGCCAAACAAGACAGGGGAATACCAACCCTGATGTTGCAGTGAGTGACTCAAGCTTGACACGGGCAAGGTTGAATGCACTGACTCTAACTGATACCCGACTTCTCATCATTCTTGTCAGGCGGAGCTTCCACCATGGATCTTAAAATACCTGCATTCCACTTATAACCCTGCAGGTGATGGGAACTGTGGTTATGCATGTGTGGCACATGCATTGGCAGCAGATAGACCAGAGGGTCCCTACGCTAAGGCCAATGGGTGGTACCAAGTGCGAAAGGATGTGTTAGAAGAGATGGAAAAGAACAAGGCACATTGGACAAGATACCTTGGGGGGCCTTCAGAATTCGA
Source organism: Puccinia hordei (assembly GCA_007896445.1). Classification (NCBI taxonomy): domain Eukaryota; kingdom Fungi; phylum Basidiomycota; class Pucciniomycetes; order Pucciniales; family Pucciniaceae; genus Puccinia; species Puccinia hordei. The sequence continues at coordinate 49,881 of RDRW01000592.1, forward strand.
CCGCGCTTACAGACGTGTTCAGGTGACTGACCCACGTGGATCAGTCCCCATGAACAAATGGATGAGCAAGTTGGATGTGGGACCGATTCTGGCCAATGCGTATAACCGGCCATTTGTCTTCCTCAGCAGAAAGGGCGGGAGCACCACATATATTCCCGCCACTGTTCCCCCGGACCCTAAACCGCTGCCAGCCCTCTTCTTATCATTTTTCAATGATAATCATTGGATACGTGTGATAGTCAAGCGGACCCCCACGATCCCCTTTCCTCTCCCTAAAGTCTCCTGGTTCTTTCACAAGAGCCCAGCAGCTGCTTGGCTGGACTGTGTTTCCCCTTCCACTACTCTTCACTCTTTGATCCCTAAATGATTAAATGTACCAAGTTACTGCAAGTAACACTAACTATTATTATCCTTATTAATATTTACCATTCTTATTATTCTTTAATATTATTCCTTTAAGATCTCTAGTGAATATTATTAGTATTATTAATTCATCATTATGACTTTAAGAAGTGATAACATAGTATTATTAAACTACAATCTTTACAATAAATAATATACTTAAATTAATAATACATTGATTAACTAACACATGAATAATTCAGGCTACTCTGTGAAAATAAATAATAGAGTGATAATATAGTATGATTAAACTACAATCAATCTTTACAATAAATTATATACTTAAATTAATAATGCCTGAATTATTTTTTTAACACATGAATAAGTCAGGTTACTCTATGATAATAAATAATACTTATAAGATGTGACAATAACAAATGACACATAGGCAATGATAAGTTAATATTTTATTAATATTAATAAAAGGGCCTTTAATATAATAAGGGAATTAATCAAAAAACCCAGTTTTTCCGCGTTTACACCCGGTTTTCTGGGCAGCTGCGGCTGCGCAGTGCACCCGGTTTTCCGCATTTACACCGGTTTTTTTTAATTGTTAATGTTTAAGCAAATAGCACGTGGAGCGCGGCATTTGATGCGCGTGACCTCCCCAATCATCCTCATTTGATATTTTATTTAAAACAAATAAAATAAACAATTAAAACAAGGAATATAAACAAAACAAAACAAAACAAAACAAAACAAAACAAAAATATGGAGGGCGGCATTTTAAATAAGTAAAACCAGTAAACATTATTTATTTATCAAAATTTTAAATTTATTTATTATACTTAAAGGGGTGCAGAATTTTGTGGTAATTTTTAATTTGCAAAAAAACTGTGTCTTCTACTTGTTTTGGCCAATCCACCCGGTTTTGTTTTAATTTAATTTTTTGCGGGTGGATGTCCATTATTTTTCAAAGTTTTAAATTTATTTCTCATACTTACAGGGGTTTAGAGTTTCATGGTAATTGCTATTTTGCTAAAAAACCATGGTTTTTTTTTTTTTTTGGCCAATCCCTCCGGTTTTTTCATAAAAAATCCTCACAGCTTAATTTCCAGGATTTCTCAACATTTTAACATTTTTTAAACTTGTTCAAAGCACTTTAAGGGGTGTAGAATTTAATGTGACTAACAGTTTTTTTTTAAAATCACTGGTTGGATTTTGATGATTTTTGGACTCAATTTATTTCCAAACACCTTCACATCTGTCTTTCAAGATATTCAGGGAGTTTTTAAATGGATTCATACACTTTAGAGCGTGAAGAATTCATTGGAAACAAATACTGATTATAAAATTAACTTCTTATCAGATTTCATGACAAAGAAATGGAAATACAATTAAACACAGAGGTATGGTACATTGCATGATGCTTTGGAGTGTTACATGTTGTTTATTAAATAACCAAAAACCGGGTGTAAATGCGGAAAACTGGGTGCACTGCGCAGAAAACCGGGTGTAAATGCGGAAAAACTGGGTTTTTTTATTAATGCCCTAGAATAAATGAAATGAATAAAATAAATAAGTAAAATAACAAGCAAGAGACATAATTGCAAGTTAACAATTTATTAGCACACAAATAATACGTATAAGAAAGAGAAATTGTTATCAACACTACTGATAACAGCTAGAAAACGCTTACAAATGGTGAATATACGCCTGAATTACATTCCTGAACTGATATGTAATAGGCAAAAAAAATAGAAGACATTGTTTTTTTGGGAAATAAAAAATACCATAAATTTCTACACCCCTGGAAGTATATTAAACATTTTTAAAATGTTGAAAAAAAATCAAAATCCGCCCGCAAAAAAATAAATAAAAAAAAAGGGTTTAAAAGCGGAAAACCAGGTGTGCTCCGCAGCAAATTTGAGGTTGCCGCTGCGTAAAACTGTGTGTAAACGCGGAAAAACCGGGTTTGTTCCTTAATGCCCTATAATAATTATGATACCACTAAGGGGGGGTTGATAAATGCACGCCCCCCCGGGCACGCCCACGCCGAACGCACGCCGATAAAAAAAAAGGCGTGCTGCCCGCACGCCTTTTTTTTATTGGCGTGGGGGCTGCACGCCCATTGGCGTGCAAGACTTCAGGCGTGCGGTCGCACGCCCTGTTCAGAAAAGGGCGTGCGAACCGCACGCCCTTTTTATGTGTATAGGCAGGGGCGTGCCCCCTGCCTATACACATAAAAAGGGCGTGCGACCAACACACCCTTTCTATGTATATAGGCAGGGGGCAGGCCCCTGCCTATACACATGCTGATGTCATGCGTACACAACAATGTACGCATGACATCAGCTCCGGTCGAGGAGGCTGTACAACCTCCTCGACCGGAGGGGGCATCCCTCCGGCCGAGGAGGTTGTATGACCTCCTCGACCGGAGGGAATCCCCCTCCGGTCGAGGAGGTCATACAACCTCCTCGACCGGAGGGGTTGAGGAGGTCATACAACCTCCTCGGCCGGAGGGATGCCCCCTCCGGTTGAGGAGGTTGTATAACCTCCTCGGCCGGAGGGATCCCTCCCGGTCGAGGAGGTCATACAACCTCCTCGACCGGAGGGGGCATCCCTCCGGCCAAGGAGGTTGTATGACCTCCTTGACCGGAGGGATCCCTCCCGGTCGAGGAGGTCATACAACCTCCTCGACTGGAGGGGGCATCCCTCCGGCCAAGGAGGTTGTATGACCTCCTCGACCGGAGGGAATCCCCCTCCGGTCGAGGAGGTTGTACAACCTCCTCAACCGGGGGGCATCCCTCCGGCCGAGGAGGTTGTATGACCTCCTTGGCGGACAGATGTCGAAGGCCACAAGACAACCCTCAACACCTTTGGCCAGTCTTTCTTTCAAAGCGTACAAACGGCCCAACAACTCATTGGCCAGAAGTCCTCCAAAGCCCCCAATGCGGACGGGAGACGAGAAATTAACAATCCAGCCATCCGGGACAGCTCTGAAGACCCTGACGCAGAGGGTGAAACAGATGACTCTGAAGATGGTGCAGAAGACCAGCAAGTCCTCCAACGATTCCTTCATGGACGTCCCAAACCTACCTTCCACCAGGAGCCAGTCCATGAACCGGTGCCTCAACAAACCCGATATTGCTATGACATGGTACGAATTGAAGATCCTACGGTTGAAGACCCTACGAGCAAAAAGGCGCGCCTGGACAACTCTGCTTCTTCTTCTAAAAATACAGGCCCCATGTATAATTTCTTCACCCCTCATCCCACCTCTCACAAATTCATCACTGCGCAATCACTGCAAGGCCTCAGAATTCCACGGAACCCCCCTGTTGCTGGGCCATCAACAGTCAAGCCACCTACCCAAAGACCACCGGGCGAATCAATTCCTCCTCCCCCGGTCCTGACGCCTCCTGGTAAGTCACTCCCCATTGCTTATGCACACCCATCTTGTAATTAACATCCCTCCTTTGCGCACAGCTATGGGTCTATTTATCCCTGGCCCAATGCTTCCAAAAGCATTGGCAGATGATTTGAATGAAAATTTGGCGGGTGGAATTGCGTGGTCACACCGTTCAGCCGAGAAAATGATTCAAAACATAGCATTCATCCTCACACACCTTTGCTCAATGGTCACACCACATCCAATGATGCCACAGGAGTTCAGCCAAGTCGTTTGGAGGGAAGTGGATACACTTCTGAAGGCATGCAAATCTGGTAATTAATCACTTTTTTTCTCACTTGTTCATACATCACAAAGGCTGATATTTGTGTGGTATGCAGAGAGAATTCTTAACCCCACTCAACCTGGTGCTCCCTCTCTGATAACTCCTGAAGTTGTCAACATGGAACAGCTCGAGGCTTCCCAGGAGAACCGGAAGGCGCCGCCGTCCAAACATGTCCAGACCCACACACTTGCGGCAAATCTGGCCTCATACTTTTCTCCAAGTGACCACGCTTATCTCCGGCTTAAAAGTGCTTTGCAAGACTGCTGGGCCCTTCGACACATGGAGCAACAGGGCAGTGAATGGCAGCCTCTCCCCCTGGACAAATCTTTGGTGCATACTGCCCATCTTGCATTCCAACAAACTTATGAAAACCTTGGAAGTCACGCAAAGGATGGATCAATCCCCCAACCAAACACCTCCGGTCTCAAGGTCCTTGGTCTATACTTCACGGGGGCTATGTCAGCCTTGTGTTACATCTGCGGTCTCCAGGCACCAACAAGACCAAAGTATAAAAAGCTTGATGAGTGTTCAACATTAAACACGCGGGAGCAAATGCGGATGCTTGCTGGTCTCCTGGTTTTTGGTCCAACAACCGCCTTTGTCACTAACAAATACGGGTCGGAACGTCCGACTACTTCAAATGCTTCGGCCTTATTGGAATTTGGCGCCAATGTTCTGAAACATAAGGTTGATAGTGGTAATACTTCAGTGATGCCTCACGGGACTTTGGATAACCTCCGATTATACTTTCTCAACTTTTTGTGCTCCATGGGATTTAACCGGATTGGTCATGATGGTTTGCCAATGGTTGATTGGAAAAAAACCCATGAAGAGTTTCACAAATCTTTTTCTATTCAAAACCTCCAAATTTTGTTTTCCCAAGATATAGAAATAGCTGTAGCCAACTACCACTTCTGATATATGTACCGGGGGTTGTTTTTTCTTTGGTTTCCCTTTTATTTCTCATTCACATGTCCTTGAGTTGTAATTTCCACCACTGTCTTGCTCATCCACTTGAATGAAACATCAGACTTAAGTGTTTTTTGCAATATAACCCAAACAGAGTATTATTAATAGGCATCCAAGGAGTACTCATGTGGGTTTGTGGTTTCTACCTTATTGAAGGTAGGTTGTGGCCAATTCTTGATGATATATCAGCATTAAACTATAGATTATCCAGAATTGGGCTATTGGGATTCCTTAGTGGTATCATAATTATTATAGGGCATTAAGAAACAAACCCGGTTTTTCCGCGTTTACACACAGTTTTACGCAGCGGCAACCTCAAATTTGCTGCGCAGCACACCCGGTTTTCCGCTTTTAAACCCTTTTTTGATTTTTTTTTTGCGGGCGGATTTTGATTTTTTTTCAACATTTGAAAAATGTTTAATATACTTCCAGGGGTGTAGAAATTTATGGTATTTTTTATTTCCCAAAAAAACAATGTCTTCTATTTTTTTTTGCCCATTACATATCAGTTCAGGAATGTAATTCAGGCGTATATTCACCATTTGTAAGCATTTTCTAGCTGTTATCAGTAGTGTTGATAACAATTTCTCTTTCTTATACGTATTATTTGTGTGCTAATAAATTATTAACTTGCAATTATGTCTCTTCCTTTGTATTTTATTCATTTATTTTATTCATTTCATTTATTCTAGGGCATTAATAAAAAAACCCAGTTTTTCCGCATTTACACCCAGTTTTCCGCATTTACACCCAGTTGTTGGTTATTTAATAAACAACATGTAACACTCCAAAGCATCATGCAATGTACCATACCTCTGTGTATAATTGTATTTCCATTTCTTTGTCATGAAATCTGATAAGAAGTCAATTTTATAATCAGTATTTGTTTCCAATCAATTCTTCACCCTCTAAAGTGTATGAATCCATTTAAAAACTCCCTGAATATCTTGAAAGACAGATGTGAAGGTGTTTGGAAATAAATTGAGTCCAAAAATCATCAAAATCCAACCAGTGATTTAAAAAAAAAACCTGTTATTCACATTAAATTCTACACCCCTTAAAGTGCTTAGAAAAAGTTTAAAAAATGTGAAAATGTTGAGAAATCCTGGAAATTAAGCTGTCAGGATTTTTTATGAAAAAACCGGCGGGATTGGCCAAAACAAAAAAAAACCATGGTTTTTGAGCAAAATAGAAATTACCATGAAAGTCTAAACCCCTGTAAGTATGAGAAATAAATTTAAAACTTTGAAAAATAATGGAAATCCGCCCGCAAAAAATTAAATTAAAAAAAAACCGGGTGGATTGGCCAAAACAAGTAGAAGACACAGTTTTTTTGCAAATTAAAAATTACCACAAAGTTCTACACCCCTTTAAGTATAATAGGGGGTATCAAATATGACGAAATCCACCATTAAAACCCGTTGATTAGAAATTGCCAAATCCACAATTTCTAATCAACGGGTTTTCAAAAAGGGGTAGCTAAAAACCGAACGGATTTTGAAAATGAAAAACCCTGGTTTTCCATCCAAATCCTTCATTTCCAAAATAACCCAATTAAATCACATCTCTCATCAGCTCACGCTGCACCGTTCAATCCATTTCCTCTTGTCAAACCAAGCAAACATCACACCTCACCTCAACCAATCATGCGACAAGCACCCTCTCAACACAAGCAACTATTTCAAGCGGCCAACTCTGCTGCAACAGTATTGATTTTCGACTCAGATAACGAAGACTCAGGTCTTGAAGATTTCTACCGTTATTGTCGATCAAAACTCCAGAAACGATACCTCAATGCCAGAGGCACAACTACACGATTCCATCCTCGATATGACCTTTCAATCATTCAAGAACTTCCTCAATCATGCTTCCTCCAGCTTTTTCGAATGTCGTTCCCATGTTTCCTCAATCTTCTTCAACTGATTGAGTCAAATCCAATCTTTCACAACTCCTCTCAGAATCCTCAACGAGACCCATCAGTCCAACTCGCTATTGCTATGTGCCGTCTTGGATCAAACGGAAATGGTGCTGCGGTTTTCAGACTCAAGAATCTCTTCCAAGTTGGCTATGGAACAATCAACCTTTACACATGTCGGGTGATCAAGATTCTTTATCAAATGCGCTCGCACTTGGTATCATGGCCGACTCAAGAAGAACGTATGGAATCATCTCAGGTCATGCAAGATGAAGGCTTCCCTGGATGTGTTGGCTTTGTTGATGGAACAACCATTCCACTGAGTCAAAAGCCTCCGGTGGACGGTAACCACTACTGGGATCGAAAAAAACGGTTGGATCGTTTGCATTGGTTCCACTATTTTACCAATTCTGAGCTGATGTGTTGTTTGCTTTCAAAACAGTTACTCTATTTCAGTCACTCTTGTTTGTGACATAAACAAAAAGTTCATATCGTACCTTGCAGGCTACCCAGGATCCTGTCACGATTGTTATGTCTTCTCTAATATGAAGCTTGCTCAAAATCCAGAACGATTCTTTGACCAACACCAATTCCTCCTGGCCGACTCTGCTTATTCAAGTGATCAACATACTGTTCCAGCCTACAAAGGTTCTGATTTGCTTATACCTGAGAATGTGGATTTCAATTACCATCTAGCCCAATCAAGAGTACGGATTGAACATGCCATTGGTATTCTAAAGGGACGATTTGCCAGTTTGCGAGAAATTCGATCACAAATCAGGAACCCTTGTGAGATGAAGGCAACGGTCAAGTGGATCATCACCTGCATTGTTCTGCATAATCTTCTAGCCGACCTCAAGGATCAGTGGCATGAACTTTACAATGAGGAGGAACCAGAAGCAGCCCTGCCCTTGTTGGAAAATGTTGAATCTAGTAACGATGGATTACGTGGACTGTTACGCCCCATAACGCTTGCACTCTTCAACTAAGGTGAATAATTCAACATTCACTTGCACAACAATACACTTTCAGCTTTCTGACTCTTGCTTTGGATTTTGTTTCCTTGCAGTGCCAATTTTTCTTGATTGCTCTGCTTCATTACAGATATTTGTTCTCTTCTCATCTTGAATGCCAATAAAATCAATAAAGTTTTTACACTTATATGTTGGATCAAAATATGTTTTCTTGCCTAAGTAAGCACATCTCTACAGGACAAAACCACCCACCGGTACAAAAAAAATGCTTCTTCCACTAGCTCAATTTGTTTCAATGTTGCAATTGTGCACGATACACTGTCATGGTAACATTTCCTCTGATTTTTCAATTCATCTTTTTACATTTCACGCTGTTTATTCATTAAACAATCATCAGGAAAAACTTGGCTTGCTCATGTGCTTTGTGGCTGAAAAAGGTAAGCCAATTAACCCATCATCCCTCCTCTTTGGTGCTCAGATAATTTGCTGACATACATGCTGTGTATCAATCCCTTCCACAAAGGTGAGCGTGATCACTATTTTTTTCACTATTTTTTTTATTATCTTGACTGTCTTTGGCTGATGCCATGCTGACTTTTTGATTTTTCCCTCCTTGAAAGAATATCTTTGGCAGGACGGTTGCCAACGTTATTGGAAACAACAGATGCTCAGGAACAATGAAACGACGGCCCAATTCAATTGGATCAGGCCAAGCCACTTCGTTGTAGTTTCATTTGGGCCAAGCCACAGGAGATGGCTGAAACAGCCCAGACGGTTTGGCAGGCCGATTTGGACCTGCCAAAGGTTGTATGCAACTCTTCCATTATCCAATCATTGAATCATCCTGCTAATTTTTTATCGTTTGCTCTCCTCTCCTCAGATTCTAACTAGGCTGCTTCTGAACATATCATCGCCGAGGACTGCTGCTCAGGATAACTACGAAGGTGAGCGACGCTGCTGCTGAGGATCACATCGGCGAGCGACACACGCTGCTGAGCTACCAAAAACCGGACTGCTGCTGCCCTTCACACCGCCGAGGGACGCTGCTGAGGATAACGACCAAGGATAACGACCAGCTGCTGAGCTTGACCTCGCCGAGCGACGCTGCTGAGGAGGTCTACCACCAACTTTCACATCGCCGAGCCTCATTATTGAGGATAACTACCACAAGCTCTTCTTTACATCGTTGAGCGACGCCGCTGAGCTACCTAACACCTTACTGCTGCTGCCCTTCACACCGCCGAGGGACACTGACGAGCATCGCCGAGCTTCGTTATTGAGGATAACGACCACGAGCTGATCTTTACATCATTGAGCTACACCGCTGAGCTACCTAACACCCCACTCCTGCTGTGCTTCACACCGCCGAGGGTCGCTGCTGAGGAGAACGACCAAGGTTAACGACCAGCTGCTGAGCTTGACCTCGCCGAGCGACGCTGCTGAGGAGGTCTACCACCAACTTTCACATCGCCGAGCCTCATTATTGAGGATAACTACCACAAGCTCTTCTTTACATCGTTGAGCGACGCCGCTGAGCTACCTAACACCTTACTGCTGCTGCCCTTCACACCGCCGAAGGACGCTGCTGAGGAAAACGACCAAGGAAAACGGCCAGCTGCTGAGCTTGACCTCGCCGAGCGACGCTGCTGAGGAGGTCTACCACCAACTTTCACATCGCCGAGCCTCATTATTGAGGATAACTACCACAAGCTCTTCTTTACATCGTTGAGCGACGCCGCTGAGCTACCTAACACCTTACTGCTGCTGCCCTTCACACCGCCGAAGGACGCTGCTGAGGAGAACTACCAACTACTGGAATCCTGCTGAGGTTCACATCGCCGCGCTACACTGCTGAGGAGAACTACCAACAAGCATCGCCGCTGAGGATCACATCGCCGAGGACGGCTGCTGAGGATCACTGATCACTTAATCCATCTAAAACCAATCTGACTCTAACGATGACCGCATTCGTGAACAATGTCTCAGTCAGTCCCTTTGTAAGTGGGGCTGCAAAAAGAACTCATGAGGGAAAAATAAGGAATGCAGAGCTTGGGTAACCACTTTATTTCTCTCTTCCAACTGAGCCACCTGTGTATTGCTGATTTATTCTTTCTTGTATCTTTTTTTTCTTTTTGGATCAAACAGCATGGAAGTTACACAACTGGAATCAGTGACGGAGGAGCTCAGAGTGGAACTGGAAGAACCTCGACAGAAAACCATTGGACTCAAAGAACCACTGCCCACCCCCTCCCCAATCCAAGCTGATGTGCCGTTGTCTGTTCAAAGATCAAGTACGAACTGTAACATCCATTGGCGATGTGCTATTCCTCTTGATCTAGAACAGTCACAGCACATTAGTGAGGAGCAAGGAGGGGATGATTCTCGCCACCAGGACCCGCTGTCACCACGCTTGCCCACCCCCTCCCCAATCCTAGCTGGTGTGCCGCTGTCTGTTCAAAGATCAAGTACGAACTGTAACATCCATTGGCGATGTGCTATTCCTCTTAATCTAGAACATTCACAGCACATTAGTGAAGAGCAAGGAGGGGATGACTCTTGCCACCAGGACCCGCCGTCACCTTCCGTTTCAACGTACAATTTGGATTCTGACAGCCCCTTCTCAGAGGCTGGCTCTACGGACAATGAAAGCAGTGACCACCATTCGGAATCATCCAATTTGTCCTTGAAGAAAGCCAAAGTCAGCTGTCCTCCTCGCCCACCTACTTGCAAGCAACACTCCAATCCGAATCCCCACGTGCCTCCTAACATGTCTCAGATGGAATCAAAGTCTTGCGTAATTTGTCAAATCTATCGCCGATGTGATCACTATCGAGAACAAGATATACGTGGCAGCAAAGGGTTCAATGAAGCAGAAGGGTCTTGTCTGGCTCCGCAATCACACCTCAGTAAAAATCAAAGGAAGCGGAAAAAGTACAAAGCCGCCACTCAAATTCTTCGCCGTCAGAGGGCCAATGTACATTTTGCTGGCCAGTCCCATATTCCAGTCCACATCTCCAACCCCAATCCAAATGCCAACATCCGATTCTTCAACAAGTCCTTTATCTGCTGGGCCGATGGAGCTCGTAAGAACGTTATTGCTGTGGTAAAGTTTCGACCATTCTCAACCATGGATGCAAAACTCAAAGAACAATACCAAAATCTCAGCCAACATCTCATCCAGCAGGCCAAATTCCAAAATTCCAATAAATCCAACGGACCAGCATACTCAGGTGAAATGTACAGTCTGGGATGGCGAAAAGGTTACGAGGCACAATCCCAAATCGGTATAACAGGCATTTCTTCCAAAGTTGCTACAGATCGACACGGTTATGAAGCGCTTCAAAAGGATGTTCCAAAAATAGATAAGTTTCTTGGCCGGTGCTTCCGATCTGTATCCAAACCCCTATTCCGTGAGGTCCAGAAACAACACATTCGACTCAAAGCCCCTGGACTAGCTCCCCAATATTCAGCCCACCGCAAAGGATTCACCTCACACCTGTCGTTTACCCTTGGCCAGTTTGCAAACACGCCACACCAAGACACCGATTCTTCACCCTTCAGCTTTGTCCTATGGATTCCCATTGAGAAACACACTGGGAAGCTAGTCAAGAATAATCTTCAAGTCACTGGAGGTGAATTTGTCTTTCCAGACGATTCTTGTGGCATCAACTTTGCAGGATTTGATGGTATAGTTGAGTGTGCATGGAAAGCCACTTCTTATTCTCACCTGACTCTTCCCTCAAAAACTGCTCCCAAATCTTCACATACACGAATGGGGTTATCTTGCCAACTGCCCAAGAAAACCCAAAAAGCCATTCAGCTTATTAGAGATGGTCACTATATTAATAATCCAAATAAAAGCAACTGGACTATTAGAGATATGGATGCTATTTTAGATAACTCTTTGAAATATAATCGATAGTTTGCTTTTTTTATTTTCTTTCTAATGTGTAACATGCAATGTTTCAAATGATTTGTTGGGTGCGAACAAAGCCAAAAAAGGTGGACTATTTGAATAAATTTGCCAAGCGTTCAATCTCTTCTGTACTCTTCCCATGAGCTACACACTGAGTCACCAGGTCATACTTCTTACCAATGTGCTCCTGACAAGCCAAACGTTCCATCTTGGCCATCTCAAACCTTCTGTCCTTATCCTTCTCCTCCCTTTCCCAGTCTAATTTCCTCTCGTCTAATTTTATTCCTTGATCCCACTTCTTTTCCTCTAATTTAACTCCATGTTCCCACTTCTTCTCCTCAAGTTCAATTGAGTGGTTGAATTTCCTTTCCTCCAACTCGACCCCCTTATTATCGTTGTTGACCTGTCGTTCAAACTTCAACATCTCAAAACTGAGGGTGTCTCGAGCCACTTGTGACTTTCCTAATAAAGAATAAGTTGAAGAAGCATGTCAGTTAATAAAATTGGAACAAGGATTACATCTCCAACTGGCCTTCATCCCTCTTCAACGCATACTCTTCATATTGAGAAAAAGGATTAGGTGTGTTGGGCCCTGAGGTTGATCGGCTCTTAGGATTGATATTGGCACTGTTGGATGCCCTTCGCTTGTCCTTGGGTGTTTGAGTTGGCAACGGTTTACTTGAATTTGCAGGAGAATCCAATGCAGCGTCGTTAGGTGTCAAAGTGGTGCATGATTTGTTTGTCTTCTTCTTGCAGGGTGACTGAGTATCTTCTCGAGCATCAGATGGACAGTAATCCTCTGAATCACTTGTGTCAAGGGCCCTTTCTTGGGCAGTGAGGGAATCCACAGCCCTTCGATAGCGCTTAGATGATTTAACCTTTCCACTAGGACGAATACTTGCTTCCTGTCCTTGCTAATGTCAAACATGGGAAGAAATGAGGCTTTAGCTATTCAATCGAACAACAGTGATTAATTGATCCAATAACAAACCAGGATTGCCGCTTCATTTTCATCTGACGGATTGTCACAAACACTGGCCGGTCCAACTCTTTCCTAAATTATTTAGTGGCAAGGTCAATCGTTTGAAGAAGAAATGGCATAAGTGATAAAAAGAAATTCAAACACACCTCTTCACCGTCCCTGCCTCCTTCAGACCTATTCTCACCAGTTTCTAAAGGTTCCAAGATTGCTGACTGAGTCATCACGTATAAACAATATTGAATATATTAGCAATTATCAAAAAAGACAATGAAACAACTGATCGATCTTACAACTGGAGCCCTAGAGTTATTGGAATCCACAGATACATTATCTGAGTCATCTTTATCAACATTTTCGTCCAAGTTGATGGCCTCGGGACCAGAAGAGTCAGAGCTCTCATCACCGTTTTGGGCATCGACTTTGTACAAGGGCGTCACAAACGGTTTCTTACCCATCAGCTGATGCATAGAATGGAAATGTGGACACATTTTGTCAAGCTTCTCGTCAATGGTGACAATTCCTGCCGAGCGGTCTTCATCGGTGAGTCCAAAGCCAGTGGAGAGGGATTGGGTATGTGTTTTCTTGTACTTGTCCTTGTAGCTGTTAAAACGATCTTTCATCTGCCTGGCCGTTAGTTTGATTTGTGAAGGGGATTGATTTCTCAGATTGATTGCCATAAGCTCGAATCCATTAATCTTCCCTTTGGCTGGCCTTCCAACCGCCGGTGCCTTACCAGTTCCAAAGCACAAATCGTAATTCTTTTGGATTTTGAGCCAGTCGATGATTATGAGGAAGTCGTCCTTCTTTAGGTGAGAAGAAGTTTTTCCGGTTGTATCATCGTCAGAGACATGTTGTGCTCGCTTCTTGATGGGTTTCTTCCTGCTTGCTGACGTCTTTGGTATCACTTTTCCTTTTCCAGTGATGAATTTATTCGTTTTTTTGATAGGCATCGTTCTGGGATCAGGGAATGATCGATTAATGTTTTTTCTGCAATCAAGTTTATAATTGACTAAACTTACCAAATTTTGAGGAAAACTGAAGAACAAGTTTGGGTTTGTGACTGGGTGGAGTTGTATTGGCAACGATTTACTGTTGGTGGGGGTTGAATCGTGGAGGATTATTGATTGTATTGGGGTTGTATATTGCAAGTTTGTATCCTGAGTTGTGATTGGTTGAAATGTGGGGGATCGTGGTTTTTGTAATTATATTGGGGTTTTTGTTGTTGATACTTGACACGTCTAGTGCAAATAATGGCATTATTTGGAATTTTTATCCACTGGTTTCATAATCGTGGATTTCGTGAAACCCGTTGATTAGATAATCGTGGATTTGGTCATATTTGATACCCCCTAATAAATAAATTTAAAATTTTGATAAATAAATAATGTTTACTGGTTTTACTTATTTAAAATGCCGCCCTCCATATTTTTGTTTTGTTTTGTTTTGTTTATATTCCTTGTTTTGATTGTTTATTTTATTTGTTTTAAATAAAATATCAAATGAGGATGATTGGGGAGGTCACGCGCATCAAATGCCGCGCTCCACGTGCTATTTGCTTAAAAATTAACAATACAAAAAACCCGGTGTAAATGCGGAAAACCGGGTGCACTGCGCAGCCGCAGCTGTGCAGAAAAGTGGGTGTAAATGCGGAAAAACTGGGTTTTTTGATTAATGCCCTTATCATATTAAAGGCCCTTTTATTAATATTAATAAAATATTAACTTATCAATGCGTATGTGTCATTTGTTATTGTCACATCTTATAAGTATTATTTATTATCATAGAGTAACCTGAATTATTCATGTGTTAGTTAATCAACGTATTATTAATTTAAGTATATCATTTATTGTAAAGATTGATTGTAGTTTAATCATACTACATTATCACTCTATTATTTATTATCACAGAGTAGCCTGAATTATTCATGTGTTGGTTAATCAAGGTATTATTAATTTAAGTATATTTAAATTGGGCATTAATAAAAAAACCCGGTTTTTCCGCATTTACACCCGGTTTTACGCAGCGGCGACGTCCAAATTGCTGCGCAGTATACCCGGTTTTCCGCATTTACACCCGGGTTTTTTATATAATTTTTTGCGGGCGGATTTGCATTGTGTTTCAAGGTTTTAAATTGATTTATTATACTTACAGGGGTGTAGAATTTTATAGTAATTTTTCTTTTTGCAAAAAAACTATGGCTTCTATTTTTTTTGGCCAATCCACCCGGATTTTTCATAAAAAATCCTCACAGCTTGATTTCCACGATTCCTTTTATTCATTTCATTTATTCCATTTATTTTGTTTAATTTAATTTAATTTTGTTTTGTTTATTTTACTTGTTTTACTTATTTCTTTTATTTGTTTTAAATAAAATATTGAATGAGGATAATTGGGGAAGTTGCGTTATTCATAAATCATTAACTTGCAATTATGTCTCTTGCTTTTAATTAATTGATTAATTTTATTCATTTCATTCATTCTTATTTGTTTAATTTTATATTATTTACTTTTGTTTATTTTACTTATTTAAAATGCTGCCCTCCATATTTTTATTTTGTTTGGTTTATTTTCCTTGTTTTAATTGTTTATTTTATTTGTTTTAAATAAAATATTTAATGAGGATGATTGGGGAGGTCACGCGCATCAAATGCCGCCCTCCACATGCTATTTGCTTAAAATTAAAAATTAAAAAAAACCGGGTGTAAATGCGGAAAACCGGGTGCACTGCGCAGCCGCAGCTGCGCAGAAACCCGGGTGTAAACGCGGAAAAACCGGGTTTTTTTATTAATGCCCTTTAAATTAAGTATATTATTTATTGTAAAGATTGTAGTTTAATAATACTATGTTATCACTTCTTAAAGTCATAATGATGAATTAATAATACTAATAATATTCACTAGAGATCTTAAAGGAATAATATTAAAGAATAATAAGAATGGTAAATATTAATAAGGATAATAATAGTTAGTGTTACTTGCAGTAACTTGGTACATTTAATCATTTAGGGATCAAAGAGTGAAGAGTAGTGGAAGGGGAAACACAGTCCAGCCAAGCAGCTGCTGGGCTCTTGTGAAAGAACCAGGAGACTTTAGGGAGAGGAAAGGGGATCGTGGGGGTCCGCTTGACTATCACATGTATCCAATGATTATCATTGAAAAATGATAAGAAGAGGGCTGGCAGCGGTTTAGGGTCCGGGGGAACAGTGGCGGGAATATATGTGGTGCTCCCGCCCGTTCTGCTGAGGAAGACAAATGGCCGGTTATACGCATTGGCCAGAATTGGTCCCACATCCAACTTGCTCATCCATTTGTTCATGGGGACTGATCCACGTGGGTCAGTCACCTGAACACGTCCGTAAGCGCGGTCGAATTCTGAAGGCCCCCCAAGGTATCTTGTCCAATGTGCCTTGTTCTTTTCCATCTCTTCTAACACATCCTTTTGCACTTGGTACCACCCATTGGCCTTAGCGTAGGGACCCTCTGGTCTATCTGCTGCCAATGCATGTGCCACACATGCATAACCACAGTTCCCATCACCTGCAGGGTTATAAGTGGAATGCAGGTATTTTAAGATCCATGGTGGAAGCTCCGCCTGACAAGAATGATGAGAAGTTGGTTATCAGTTAGAGTCAGTGCATTCCTCCTTGTCCGTGTCAAGCTTGAGTCACTCACTGCAACATCAGGGTTGGTATTCCCCTGTCTTGTTCGGCCAGCCTTGGGTGCAACCTCAGCATCTACATGCCGGTCCTATGAAACATACAATGGAATCAGACCCTGATAATCTAATGTCAAAGTTATAGTACTTACCTTGGCTGTTGGGGGTGAATGTAGCCTGGCCTCACCCAGCAACTGATCATGAGAGCTTGAGGCTTTTCTTGAGGCTTCTGGAGGTGACAGCAGCTTTTCCTCATCCTGCATCTCAATAGATGAGGAGGAATCCACTGGGGGATCAGGTTCTTCATCTGATTGCCCACCTTGTGCGTCAGATTCTGCAACTGATTCCCCATCTGTGGAATCAGATTCTTCTTCTGATGCCCCATGTGGGGCATCAGATTCTTCATCTGATTCCCCATCTGGGGCATCAGAATCTTCATCTGAAACTGCATCTGCAGAATCAGAATCTTCATCTGTTACACCATCCTTACTACCATACTTGGGCTGCCATGTTTCCTTGCGCCGTGATGTTCCTGAACTGGAAGACCCCCGATTCCGTTTCCCAATAGTGAGGCTGCCAATTCGTGGGGGGTGAGTTCTCTTGACTGCTTAGTAAGTCCATCAGTTATCAGCCTCTTAAAAAGACATGCAATAAAGTTGCTTACGCATGAGTGTCTCCACACTGGGTAGCTCATCCAGGTCCCCAGAGGAAGAAGCTGAGGTGTCCAATGGAGCCTGCGCGCGCTTGGACTGTCTCTTACCCCCTTTTCCTTTTGATACACCGGCCTTCTGTCTTGCTTTCCTTGCCTGCGCCTTTTGGATTTGCGCTTCCACAATTTCTGCATGGGTGTCATCGCGCTTTTGAACTCGCCCACTACCCTTTCTCTTCTTCCACGGCCTTTCCAGTTTGTGTTTCACTCGGATAGGATCAGGCTCTGCAAGCGGGACCACGTGTGTGGTTGCATGGACCCTCCGTAATTTTTTCATTGTTGCTTCCAACACCGAGGGGTGGTGGGACGCCAAGATCTCCTGCTTGAAATCCTCAAAATCGTTGTCAAAGTCGTACAGTGGTTCATCAAGAGCCTGCAATGAACATAGATGAAGATTAGCTAGGAGGGACATGAACAAGTAATACATCAGGAGGACTCACTGGACCGTCAGGGTTATAGGCCAGATGCCACTGGACATGGAAATCAGAAGGCTCCACATCTCCCTTCCCCTGGACCAAACATTCAATAGTGTGCGAACACGGAATGCCCAAGCCAGCCTGGAAATTACCTTTGCATTGAAGGCTGGGATCCCCAGGCTTGGTTTTCTTCATCTTGACTGGACCGTCAGGGGTATAGGCCAGATGCCACTGGACATGGAAATCAGAAGGCTCCACATCTCCCTTCCCCTGGACCAAACATTCAATAGTGTGCGAACACCGAATGCCCAAGCCAGCCTGGAAATTGCCTTTGCATTGAAGGCTGGGATCCCCAGGCTTGGATTTCTTCATCTTGATGAACTTGTTGTACTGAGACAAGGCCAACTTGAGCGCATGACAGGAGATTTTGCAGCTGAGGGACTTGAAGGCATTTGGTAGTCCGGTTAATCCCTTCTTTAACTCGTGTGCCAGGTTTGTGTGGGCTGTGTCAAGTTGTCGGGCCACTGCTGCAGCAATTGTAATGAAAAGTGTTGCAAAGTCGCACCTAGCCGACGTCACATAGGTTTTCAGCCAGCTGTGGGCAGATTCACATCGTGACAAAGTCAGATTTCCTAGATGGGGTGTAATTCCGGCCCACGCGTTCATGAACTTCTGTCGCTCGCTCCAGACGTTCTTGTACAGGTATTCATAGACGTTAGTTCGAGTGACTAGGTACCGTGTCAGTTGAGCCCACTTTGAGTTGCAGGTGTCCTCATTGGGGGCATGTGCGACCTCATGCCAGAGCCTCATGAATTTGGCCCATTCTTTGCCATCGCCAGCAAAGGCTTGCTTGCAGTTTGTCACAATGTTCCAATCAATGTGCCACATGCACAAGTTCGCGGTTGCATTCGGAAAGTGCTTTGAGATAGCATTACGCAGTGCCAATTCCCTGTCTGTCACAAAGACCTTTGGCGCGTGGTCAGCGTCCCATATAGATCTATGGGTATCACACAGGCACCGGAGTACAGTCAGTTTATGATGAGAATAGGTGATTAGTCAAATATACCACCCACTTCAACTTATCAAGAGCCCATGAGTAGGCCTCATTCTTCTCGTTTCGCATCAAACAAAAACCAATCGAAAAACTGTGATTGGTTGCAGTTTGGCCAACCACATGCAGCAGGGGGTAGTTGTTCAGGTTCGTCTTGTAAGTGCAGTCAATGTTGACCACATGGTGGAACCTGCGAGCAAGAAGCAACGATCCTGGGGGCGCAAACCACAAGTAAAGGAGCTTGCCGTCTGTGTCGTAAACGTCCTCGTGTGTCCAATTGGATTCGTTGAGGCAACGTAGGAGGTACTCAATTGGGGTGTTGCCAGCCCTCTTCTCTGCCCTCAGTGCCTGCTTTGTGTTGTATATTGTCCTGTTGGTTACAAACCTTCCCTCACTGCTAGTAAGGAGTCTAGCGATTGCCTGGGGTTGCATTCCAAGAGACGATAAGCGAGCAACCTCAGTTTGGCCTTCGACAGAGAGCTTCTTGTGGATGACTACATGTTCCAGATCGATTGGACCATGATTGTGCTCAATCGTCTTTCGGCATCGGAGTTCCCATGGTGCATCCTTGAGTTTTACTGAAGTTGGTTTGTGGCCGGATATTTTGAAGCAGCACCCCAGTCGCTTATTCCTAGACTCTCGAAACCGGATAGCATCAACTGAGGTTTGGTCTTCCCCGGCAACTGTGCATGCAAAGTAGATGTTCTTGTCCCTCTTGGAAGCACAAACTTTCAGAGCGTAACCATGCTCGTGGGCCCATGTGGTGACAAAGTGTTTGAGATCAGTGACACATGTGAAAAGGAATTCGGGTGGTGCATCCATTGCATCTGGAAACACAAGCAGTTCAGCCAGTCTGCCTCAAGTGGGCGAACTAAGAAACTAGAAGAACTTACTGCCAACTGAATAATCATAAGATTGTACATCTTCAGATTTCATCAACACTTTATGCGGTTGATTGGCAGCGGGTAACATTGCGGGGGCCAGCGGTGAACGTCCTAAAGGATTGAGCGGGTATACTGGAAGATTGACTAGGTAAACATTAGGTCTTGGTAAGATGAAAACAAGGTGGAGACATATTTGAAGACTCACCTTCAGCCACAGTTTGAGGGACTTGAGGGCTGAAAGTTGCAGGGGGAAACGGTTGAGGGCTGGGTGGTGCAGGGTGATACCTGCCGGGAGATGTAGGCGTGACGCTTGGGTATTTTACTGGGAGATTGTGCAGGTAAACATTAGTTCTTGGTAAGATGAAAACAAAGTGGAGAAGTATTTGAAGACTCACCTTCAGCCACAGTTTGAGGGACTTGAGTGCTGAAATTTGCTTGGGGAAACAGTTGAGGGCTGGGTGATGCAGGTTGACACCCGCCAGGAGATGTAGCCGTGATCCTTGGGTATTTGACTGGGGAATTGAGTAGGTAAACATTAGTTCTTGGTAATATGAAAACAAAGTGGAGAAGTATTTGAAAACTCACCTTCAGCCACAGTTTGAAGGACTTGAGGGCTGAACGTTGCTGGGGGAAACTGTTGAGGACTTGGTTGTGCAGGTGGCCAAATTTGAGGGCTAAATGGCGCAGAGGAGGTTATTTCCCCCAGAGATGGCTGCATATCTTGCATGACGGGTATGGAAGGGACTTGATTTGTCTGCGGCGGAGCGGGCACTGATGGTTGGCCAACGGGGAAATTGTGTGAGGTTGGCAGGCCTTGGAAGTGAGTGGGTCCAAGAGTGAATGGGTTGGCCGGGTGGGACAATGGTTGGGGTCCCGGCTGCCAGTAGTTTGAGATTTGTGGTTCTTGATGGGATTGCGGAAACGGATGGGATGGTGGGGCTTGAGTTATATGAGGTGGTGCATAGAGGGCTGGCTGAGCCAGATAGGATGGTTGGGCTGGATCAAGCTGATAGGTGGAGGCTGGAGGTCAATTGTGATAGTGGGTGAATTGAGGCAATTGTACCTCATATGGGCGGAACACAGGCTGCGCTACTGGGTGGGCTGGGGGGCCAGGGTTTGGCTGGATTGCCAGTCTGTAGTTGTTGTCATTGAAGCTGTAGGTGGCTGGGTGGGCTGAGGGGACCGTAAGGGGCTGGGGGGCTTGGCCATATTGGTTGCTTGGGTAGCCATAGTTAGTTGCTAGGTGGCCTGATTGATTGATTGGAGCTGCAGGTTGGCCAAGCACGTGTGGATTTCCATACGCAGAGGTTTGATTTTGATACATGTTGCCAAGTGGGGCGTGCGGGTGATGGTTGGGGTCAACCTCATAGAATCCGTATGGGCGTGGAGGCTGATTGGTTGCGGAGTTGTAATCACCGGTGTGTGACATCTTTTGCTGCTGATTTGGTGATTTGTGCAGAATCTGTTTGCATTTGAATGGGAGAGTTTGTAAGCACGTGTTACTATATTTACGGTGAAAGAAAAATGGAAATAGGAAGAGATGTGTTTGAGATGGGCCACTTTTGGGGGGGATGGAGTGCGTCTGGGGCTTATACGGGGCCCTTTGAGCTGCCTGGGGGGTTTGAATGGCCCCTTTGAATGTTTTATTGCCCCTTTGGAGCATCAAAGTGGGCCTGTGGGCCCACGGGAGGTGATGGGCAGAGGCGGGCCCCTTCTTACGGCCATTGGGCCCTGTCTTTGGGCCAGTTGGGTCTTGGAGCCCTGGGCCTGTGGGCTTTTTCCCAAAATTAAACCCCAAAAAAACCCTTTTTTTTGGTTTTTTTGGGGTTTTTTCCTCATTTTTTATTTCTCATTTTTTGTTTTGTTTTTTTGTTTTTTTTGATTTTGTTTGTTTGTTTGTTTTTTTTTTTTTTTTTTGGATTTTTTTTTTTTGTTACTCACATCTTTTTTTTTTTTAATCGGTGGGTGGTGGCGAGCGTCTGTTGCTTGAATTCGTGGTTGTTCTGGTTGAAAACAACCAGACCGACGGTCTGATTCCTGAAAGGAATCAGACTCGGCGGGCTCGCTCACGTAATCGAATGGTCCCTACCATTCGATTACGTGAGCGGGGGGATGGATATGTATATCCCCATACACATAATACATGTATGTATTATGTGTATGGGGATATCGCATGCAATATCCCCCCACACGCCAAACAATTGGCATGTGGTACCCGCACGCCAATTGTTTGGCGTGCGCTCCCACACCCCAATCGTATGGCGTGTGGGAGCGCACGCCAAACAATTGGCGTGCGGGTCCCACACGCCAATTTTCTTTGGCGTGCGGGGCCCACACGCCAAAAAAAAAATGGTGTGTGGGAACCACACGCCATTTTTGGCGTGCTGGTCTCACACGCCAATTTATTTTAGCGTTTAGACCCTACACGCTGAAAAAAATTGGCGTGTAGGCCCCGCACGCCAAAAAAAATTGGCGTGCGCGCTTGGCGTGCGTTTATCAACGCCCAGCATACTCAAGACCTTCAACTTTGCTTAGAAGTCAAAGAACCGGAAAAGCTCCTAGAAATCTACAGCGACGCCACTTGGGCCGACGATCCGGACACTAGAATTTCTCAATCTGGATATCTGTGTTACTTGTATGGATCGTTGATCTCGTGGAATAGTTGTAGACAGCGTAGCATCACCTACTCCTCTACTGAAGCGGAGTTGAATCCTCTCATTGACTCCTTTCAAGAAGGTTGCTGGTTAAAATCTTTACTTTCTGATCTGTGGAATCTCGAGATACCAGCCGCTTCTCATTTAATTGACAATCCTCAATTACATAATCAACTTACCATTGACAACATTACCTTCAAGAAAAAGCATTCGAATACTCACTTCATCGACAACAAGGGACTAGACGACAAATTGAAAAAGTTTGGGTCTAATCCAAAAACTCGACACATTGACCTAAAAATGAAGGGACTTCGTCAAGAAGTCAAGAGTGGATCCATCAAAGTGGTCCTGATCCGCACTCAGGAAATGTTAGCTGACGCGTTGACCAAAGCCGCTCCTAAAGATCCGCTACACAACCTTGTCAATTCCTTCACGTCATCGACACAACCCTCTTAGTTGTACCTCATCGGCCACGGGGAGTGTTGAATAACTGTGACATCTCTCTGTGATTCTCACGTATCATCTAACCCTTTTTCTCTTCAACTTGTGCTTTGAACTCGTCATCGGACTTGTCCTCAGATAAACCTCAAATCTTCATTAACTCCCTCATCAAATCACTACCTCAATCCCCTTTCCACCATCTTCACTCTCAACACTCTTATCTATCCTCACTTCTCTTCCCTTCTTTGTCTCTCTTTCTTTCTATTCTCTCTTCTTATAATTGTCTCTTCCCTTCAACTCTGTCCGGTGAGGTCCCTTCATCCTCAAGTCTCATTCCCAACTCATCATACTGATTATCCTATCTTCTTTAGAATACTCTGCTCTGCTCTCTTACATTGTTCTTCTCAGCCTGATTCTCTTATCATTCCTCATCTCTTGACTCATGTTGTTTATCACTTTCTGGGCGTTGATAAACGCACGCCAACGCCAACCCGCACGCCACTTTTTTTTGGCGTGCGGGGCATACACGCCAAAAAAAATTGGCGTGTAGGGTCTACACGCCAATTTTATTTGGCGTGTGAGACCCACACGCCAAAAATGGCGTGTGGTTCCCACACGCCAATTTTTTTTGGCGTGTGGGCCCCGCACGCCAATTTTTTTGGCTTGCGGGTCCCCTCTCGCTCACGTAATCGAATGGGAGGGCCCATTCAATTACGTGAGCGGGCCGGCTGACGAGGTTATACAACCTCGTCAGCCGGGAGGACTTCCTCCCGGCACGAGGCTGTATAACCTTGTCGGCCGGGAGGACTTCCTCCCGGCCGACGAGGTTATACAACCTCATCGGCCAGGAGGAAGTCCTCCTGGCTGACGAGGCTGTATAGCCTCGTCGGCCGGGAGGACTTCCTCCCGGCCGACGAGGTTATACAACCTCGTCGGCCAGGAGGAAGTCCTCCTGGCTGACGAGGTTGTATAACCTCGTCAGCCGGGAGGACTTCCTCCCGGCTGACGAGGTTATACAACCTCGTCGGCCAGGAGGAAGTCCTCCTGGCTGACAAGGTTGTATCACCTCGTCAGCCGGGAGGACTTCCTCCCGGCTGACGAGGTTATACAACCTCGTCAGCCAGGAGGAAGTCCTCCTGGCCGACGAGGCTGTATAACCTCGTCGGCCGGGAGGACTTCCTCCCGGCCGACGAGGTTATACAACCTCGTCGGCCAGGAGGAAGTCCTCCTGGCTGACAAGGCTGTATAACCTCGTCAGCCGGGAGGACTTCCTCCTGGCTGACGAGGTTATACAACCTCGTTGGCCAGGAGGAAGTCCTCCTAGCCGACGAGGTTATACAGCCTCGTCGGCCAGGAGGACTTCCTCCTGGCTGACGAGGTTGTATAACCTCGTCAGCCGGGAGGAAGTCCTCCCGGCTGACGAGGTTATACAACCTCGTCAGCCAGGAGGACTTCCTCCTGGCCGACGAGGTTGTATGACCTCGTTGGCCGGGAGGAAGTCCTCCCGGCCGACGAGGCTATACAGCCTCGTCAGCCGGCCCGCTCACGTAATTGAATGGGACCTCCCATTCAATTACGTGAGTGGGATCCCCCCACACGCCAAACAATTGGCGTGTGGGTCTCACACGCCAAATAAAATTGGCGTGTAGACCCTACACGCCACTTTTTTTTGGCGTGTAGGCCCCGCACGCCAAAAAAAATTGGCGTGCGGGTTGGCGTTGGCGTGCGCGCTTGGCGTGCGTTTATCAACGCCCTCTCTTTCTATCTCTATTTCTCTCTTCTCATTATTCAGTGTTCTTTTTTTATTAACTCTTATTTCTTTTTAGTCTGACTTCTATTCAGTAATCCAATCATCAATTCAATATTCTTTATATTCCATCCCAACATACTTTCCATGGCTCAAATTAGGATAAATGGGTATCCTCAAGGGCCCTGGGGAGCTGCTAAGCTTACTAAGTTTGTTGGCAATCCACAGTCTTTACTATTAAATCTTGAAGAGACTTCTTGAACAAAAAAATATTGCATTATTATTGGGTTCATTCCACAGCTAGTGGTAGGATCATCATTCCATTATAATTTTGTGTTGGAATTCTGTCTCCTCATCCCCAAAAGACCATTAAAATATGAATTATAATTGATATGATTAGTTGGACTGACTCCTTTAGTTGTTGACTCATAATACTATTTTCCAATAACTTAACACACACTTGTAGACTTTGATCCCTTTTGTAGTAGTTATTTTTATTGACTTAGTAAGACTCACATTAAATTGATCTTTTCCCATCTTCTTACATTGATATTTATTATTCTTTATTCTTTATTATTCATTATCCATTATTCAGTTATCAACCACAAATTGACCACCTGTAATTAGTCTATAAATACATAGCCTAATACAAGCAATAACAAACCATCAGTTCTCCTCAGATTAACCAGTCCCCATTCTGAGTATCCCTTGAGTCTGTTCAACAAATCTTCTCCCCCTTCATCACTTTTAATTTTATCATTTTGTAGGGTGATATGAAAATAAAGGTTTCTTCAAATTTTTATTAGTATAATCTTTGGTCTAATGAAATTCAAGTTAAATTTACTGCAGTTGGGGTTTTTGTGAATTTGTGGCCACCAGATAGACTCCAAATGATTTACAATGGTTTTGTTGTGAAGCTTTATTTTATTTTTGATTGTATGAAATTCCAAGTGAAAATTTCCGTAATCCATTGTATGAGGCAGCTAAAATAGTACTTATAAGTTATTTTGAAGTGTATTAAAATAGACATGAGAGATAGTGCCTGTGTGAACTTCTTGGGAGGTTTAAATTGAGATTTTCAATTTCCTATTTTTATTTGAAGGAAAAAATATGATCCCACACCTGCATGTGTGTCCCACTTTCAACTTTCAAATTAGACTGACTACATTCAATTTTATTTTTAGAAACCTTCTAAATTAAATTTCTAAATGTGCACTGTGACCCTAATGTTGATGAAGGAATATTTTGTTGCATTGGTGCTATCTGATAATATATTTGGTAAGCATGAGTTTAAACTTTCACAGAATTAGAGGCACACTTTTCATAGATGCTTGTGGATTGTACATATTTTAGGCTCCTGCTGCTAGTTTGCCTTGCACGTTCAATAATTATAAATAATCTGATTAAGGCAAAAGTTGATAGTATGACTGTCTTTTGAACCTGGTGAATATGGAGGGAATATGGTATTTTTGGAGGACAATACAACATTGGCTTTAAATCAAATCAATAATGGATATAAAAAGACCATTGTCATCAACTCAAGGTTTCGAAATAGACCACCAGGATGGTCTAAGAACTGTTTGAATTCTCAACAGTGCAAGGTGGGTCTCTCTATTTATACTTTGCAATAACATCCCTCTGAATCATGTTGTTGACTTGAATTTTATTATCAAGATTTATTTAATTTCCAAGTTTAATCACATGTTAAATATATACCACATAGAAGCTAATGTATAGGTACATAACTTTGCAATAGACATATCTTAGTTAAAGATTCTAAGGAGGCCATGTTAGCCATGTTGTGAAGAATATTTTCAAAACCTGGAGTTTCACTTGATCAAGCTACTTGCTTTT
The DNA here is from genome assembly GCA_007896445.1 of Puccinia hordei. Classification (NCBI taxonomy): domain Eukaryota; kingdom Fungi; phylum Basidiomycota; class Pucciniomycetes; order Pucciniales; family Pucciniaceae; genus Puccinia; species Puccinia hordei. The sequence goes on from RDRW01000592.1 coordinate 76,126, forward strand.
TTTTGGATTGTGACGCTGGTGCATATTAGAAATTCAGCTTTCAAGTTGTTGGAAGTGGTGGTGGTGGATCTCCTGGGGTGATGGATGCACTTTTATAAATATGACTGGCTTATTTCAGAGTTCTATGGTCAAGTTCTCCAGAGCTGGAGTAATTGATCAACCATGGCCAAATATATTTTTCATCAAAGCTCAAAATATAGTTCCGACTTAAAAATTGCGAGTTTTTTGAATTTTGATATGAGCCATCATTGATTAAACATTGGTTGTAATCAAAAAATTTATTGCCTCAGAAATTTCTATAAAAACAATTGGATCTTTTGAAACGTTTTTGAAAACTCCTCTGATATATCATTATATGTTGGTGATACATAATATATAGGCATGGAGATACCATTGGTGCACACAAAGGATACATAGCAGATAGAGGTGGGATACATCTGGGATATAGAGAAGTCACCTCCATGGAGGTTCCACCTTTTTTTTCCTGGTGTCTATTGGTATAGCTTTTTCCATGAAAATCCTGGAAAATCCCAGCTTAAACCATAGTAATTCATACTATAAGATTAAACATATATTTAAGTAAATATTTTATGTAGTATGTATTATATGGTTGATACATGTGATTTCAATGCAATTTTCCTTCAGGAAAAGAGCTTTTTCAAGCACAAACCCCTAGAAAATTTATTCACATGTACATCCTAGTAAAATAAATAACGTGAAGCTGAAATACATATCATACTATTTTTAAACAATGTGAAATATTTATGGTATCATTTTAATTAAAAAATGACACCATTTTTCAAAACTAATCACAAACAGGGTGATCACTTCCCCCTGGTGATCTTACTCTTATCACCACTGTCAAAAGAATTTGACAGTGTGATCTGTTTATTATTTACGGAGGATTTTTCTTGACTAAATTGAAGAGAACCTCCCCCATCAGTTTTAACCCATACATAGATAAATCATTATAAGATAAAAAGGCGCTCACCTTCTCCTGTAAGTAAGGAGGACTGGCCTTTTTCTTATAAATATCTCACATAGTTAAAATTCCTCAAATCCCCCCAATTAAAATTAATATTACTTCATTTTATTGGAAGAACCGTGTATCATTCTGGTTAACCCTTATGTGGATCTTCCTTTCTATCAGAAGCTTGGTAGCAGGGTCAGAACCTGTTTATTTTACTGCTTAAGTTTTCTTAACACTCAGATTAAATATTGTTACAGTTGATTATATTTATTACACTTTAACAGTGTAAGATCTTTTTTTTATTCCTCTCTGTACACGCCACATTAAGTGGAATAGAGTACAGTTTGTTGACATAGGAGTTCAAGTGATATGTGTCTTTGAGCAGAAAAATTAAGGTTTTTAATTGGCTTTTTAGCAATCAACAAGGATTAATCACACTTTTTATCTGCCACACAAGTCCTCCATTTGCAGATGGGTTTTTATTGCGGATTTTGTCATATTTGATACACCCTGTTTTTAAGTTTTAGATTTGAGGTGCACTTTTGAATGAGTAAATGCTTGAAAGTCTATCATCAAATTTTTACCTAGAAATTCAACTATAACTACTTCTCTCATCAAAATTCAGGAATTTACTATCTATATTTTCCAAAAGCATTTGGGGGTGTCAAATATGACCAAAGCCAACATTATGACATATATTGCTGCAAACATGAAATAATTAAACAGCATGAACTAGTGTTAACCGTCAACTACAGAATCTTGGTATCAACCCTGTAAAATGTACTATACTTACTTTGAAGAGAGTGAGAATTCTTGTCTTCAAATCCTGGTGGACCCAACCCCTTGCTGCTACCCCTTCTAGGTCTTGCACAGTTGCACACTTTAAAACCATTTATCAGTTATCTTCTTTACATGCAGTAAAAAGATCTTTTGCTTTCAATTCCCATTACCCAGTTGAATCAATGTGAAAAACTATGGCATCCTATCCACCCAAAATGCAGAATCAAAACTAATTGTACCCAGTTGTTAAATTTCTGCATCCTTTGCAGAAATTAGCCCAAAGAAACAAATACTTTAATAGATGCTAAACAAACATATCAATGATTGTAGGTGGATAAAATGATGTTGATAGTGTAAAATACCAAAGGAAAAACTTACAGTTTTATAAAAAGATTAGACAAGAGAAGGGTAATAAAACTAATGGATGAGGAAAAATTTCAAAGTCCAAATTTTCAGTTTTGTTTGAAGATTGGAAGGCTTTGTGTAGCAAGTGCACCAATCCATATTGTGTTAATTTTGGGTGGAACTTCTTCCAGGGTGTGTTAATTTAGGTGAAGGGAAGACCAGGAATTTAATCCAAGAGACAATTATATTATCAACTGCATGTTTTTTAATGGTATTGTGAATTTAATATTAGCACTACATGTTACACCCAAGAGTTGAAATACCAGAGAAAGAGTAAATAAGCTTGATCTGCAACTGGATTTGGAGTAAGGGTGAGGTAAGAGAAGTGGAGGAACATGGATCTATTTCCAAATTTCCAAACAGAACCAATACATATATTTTCAGAATTCATTCAAATAACAAAACATATAGAAATGGAGTTTAAGATATTTGTTTATTTACCTAACATTCCTCTCAAGTTATCACCACTGGCTTGTGGATGAAATGTTTGTACAGAACCCAATGCACATACACAAAAAATTCTGCTTAGTCATAACAGGGTCCAAAATGTGACTTGGTGACTAGCAATAAATCATACATGACTTCCACTAATACTTCAGCCCAAAAGGGATTTACAGATTGGGACAAATAGGGGGGTATAAGCCCCACACAGGGGGATCTGTATATCTACTTGCAGCATGACAATACAAGGATGTTTCCTCAGAATTTTTCACAAGTCCAGGGCATCCTTGATTACACAACACAAGTTCTTGGATGAAAAGTAATACTTGGTGAGAATTCAACTAAACAAAGCCAAAACTTTAAATATTTGCAACAATTAGGTAAAAGCAAGAGCAAGCAATGTGGCATAGACTATTACGGCCTAGGCATAAGGTTGGAAACAGGATACACATAATTCTGTAGGGAGGTTTTACACAAATAGAGCAGAAGTTACAAATGGATTATTGAGGATCTTAGAACTACCAATTAATTTTTGGTGATGCCGAATGAGTTGAGAGTATAGGATGGATAGCTTAGGCCTGTATGATGAACGGGGATATAAATCCAAAGCAGTGGACTGAATCACCAAATATGATACAGGTATAGAAAAAGGAGGACTCACCGATGTGCTGGGTGTGTTTCCAACATTTGGAGCATCTTTCTTGAATAGACCACCGCCGTAGGAGCCGTAGAAAGAATTGTAGGGGAGATAGGCCCCACCAAAGCCAAGTCCACCGTACCCGAGTCCACCGTAGCCAAATCCGCCGTAGCCGAATCCGCCGTAGCCGAGTCCACCGTAGCTGCCGTAATAACTGTTCAGGCCGCCATATCTGCATGAGTAACCTAAGCCCCAGCACTTCTGGTCTGATTGGCCTTTGGTGGCGGTGGTGTCTGCTCGCAGAGCAATGGTGGGCACAGCCAGTGCCGACTGAAGGACGGCCAAGAAGCAGACAATGCAAAAGAAGCAGTGCATCGTGATGGTTATGGTGGTGGTGATGGTTATGGTGGTGTTGATGGTTAAGGTGATGGTGATGAGGAGTGGTGGCTGTATGGGCCGAGTGTGAGGGATTGATTGGGCTTTTTGGTGTTGTTCCAAACGGTCCCTTAAATAGACATCAGCAGGCCTTCTTGGTTTGGCCAATGCTTCATGACTTGTTCATTTCCACAAAATCATCTGCGAACCTCCGGCTCTACAAGTAGAAGATCTCTTTGCCGTGAGCAGCTCACTGGCTCACTAACCAAGCCTACCCTTCTACAGAACATTGTGATGGTGTGATCTGAATTCGAAGTAGTACATTTAAGGAATTCTACTCCAACATTTGTAGTTTTATACACCCTGTCGATTGGAGCCGGTTCCGTACGCCCGGCCTTCATACCTGCCTGATTGATCCATGAGGATAGCCGCACCTCGCTTTTTGTTAAGAGAGAAGACAAGATTATGTATTTAGATCATGTATTTACCTAAAACAAACCTAACCTAGTTATACCGCATAGACTCAAACCTAACTACCATGTATATAGACTATGTTTATCCAAACACCCGGGTTCCCTCTCTCTCCTCATCGAGACAGGGAACCGGACCTCGGGCGTGTGGAGAGCTAAGAGCATCTCCAACGGCCCGGGGGTGGATCATGTCACCCCTGGCGGCCCGCAAGTCAGTTTCCCAAAATGTTACACATATTTCACATACACCCAAATAATGGACTGTCAATCCAAGCGGGGGTGGATTGCTTGGACCAGACATGAGACGTCGCATCCTTGTCAGCATACCGCCAACCCTTTCCAGTACCCCACATACCATTTCGATAGCATAATGGACTTTGTTGAACACATGGAATATCTGGAAGACGACGATGATGTTCTTGCATCTATTCAAGCCACACTTGCACTCCATCTAATACAAATCACCAAGAAAAAAATCAAGCACGGCGGTTCTACAATTGGACGTAGGGAAATCATCCGTAACCGACTTCAAGGCCATGTTCAATTGCACAACGATTATTTTTTGGAAAATCCAACTTATCCCAACAACATTTTCCGTCGTCGTTTCCGGATGCAAAGAACCCTCTTCCTCCAAATTGTCGATGCGATCACTCAAGAGGACACTTACTTTGTTCAAAAAAGGGATGCTGCCGGACGATTAGGTTTTTCTCCACTACAGAAAGCAACAGCAGCAATGAGATTGCTGGCCTACGGATACAGTGCAGATTCCATCGATGAGTATCTCCAAATCAGTCAGTTTGATCTTACCTTTTTCAGGGCATTTTTCAAAGCGCTGACTCTATTGAATGAAATTGATTCAGGCGAAAGTACTTCACTTGAAAACCTTAAAAGGTTCTGTCGGGCCATTACTAAAATCTACAGTGAGACATATCTACGAAGTCCCAACGAACACGATCTAGAAAAAATCTTGGCGGTATCTGAAGCGCGAGGTTTTCCGGGTATGCTGGGGTCGCTTGACTGTATGCATTGGGTCTGGAAGAATTGCCCAGTTGCTGATCATGGACAGTACATTGGGAAAGAAAAGGAACCAACGATTGTTCTGGAGGCCGTTGCCTCCCACAATTTGTGGATATGGCACGCATTCTTTGGCCTCCCCAGAACACTCAATGATATCAACATTCTCGATTGGTCTCCTATTTTCCGGCAACTCCAAGATGGCAGTGGTCCATCAATCAAGTACACCGTCAATGGGAACGACTATAATTTGGGCTACTATCTTACTGATGGGATTTATCCCAAATACTCAACTCTGATTCAGTCAATATTGGCACTGCAAGGTAAAAAAAAGAAACACTATGCAAAGATGCAGGAGGCCTATTGAAAAGATATTGAACGAGCGTTTGGAGTATTACAATCCCGGTACGCTATCATCAAAAATGCGGGTTGCTTATGGAAAGAAGACGAGCTTGCTATGATAATGAAGACAGTTATAATCCTTCACAACATGACCATAGAGGATGAAGAAGGAACAGCCTATGAACAGGATTTCAACTATCATCAATTACCTCACACCAAAGCTTCAATAACCACAAACGACTCATCAGACCCCAATTTCAACGCTTTTCTATTGCGCTATCAAGCAATCCGTGACCTTCAAGGCCACAACCAACTCAAGGAGGACTTGATTGAGCATTTATGTGACAAGCTTGGCTCGTCTTCTGATGATACTTAAATGTAGATTATCTCTCTATATTTAATTATCAACTTTGTTTTTTTACTATTTCTTTATTCATGTTGATAAGGAAAATAAATCAAAAATTTAACTACAAATACAATACTACTCAGGGCGATTAAGTATTGCTCGCCGCTTCTTTTGCCAATAGGATTTGGTTTCCTCATCAAAGCCACTGATATCCATCGACATGATTCGATCATCAGCGGCAGATTGCATTGCATTCTTAACAGACTGCATTCGCTCCTTGGAGAGTTTCACGAGTTCCTCTTGAGCTTTGAGGACTTTCTCCAACATTGCGTCCTCGTCACGTTTCCTTTTGGAGGCTTTGTTGCCATTGGGTCGGGCATTCGTTCCAAGAGTGCTTCGATCGGGGTTTTCCTTGTTTTCATCAGCTTGGCCGCTTCCTTGAGGACTGGCGGTTTGAAGGTCCTCGTTTTGAGCACTGCTTGTATCAGTCGGGGTTTTTGAAGCTCTTGTGTCGCCTATTTTCTTTGTTTTTAGCTCAACCTCTTGCTGAGTTGCTTGCCACTTGGGGGTATCCTTTAATATGCCCCAACAGTGGTCAAGATTAAAAGCCGATCCATGTGTTGCCTTGTATAATTCTTTGGCCTCGGCGAGCTGACAAGAAGGAAACAAATAAGAAAATCATAAATCAAATCACTAGAATGTAGAATGACATGACTTACAACATCATCACGAGATTTTCCACTTGTGATTCGACGTTCAACGTGGGAATAACAGCCCCCAAATTTTTTGCAGACTTTCATGATATGGCCCCAACGACACTCAACCGCATTAACCAATCGTACCGGAAGTGCTTTAAATTTCTTCAACGTTTTCTTCTCGGAATTGAAATCGTCCACAAGCTCCGTATAATACTTGTGTACACGCTCCCAGAAGGTTGCCCCCTTCTGTCCGACTCCAACAATACTGTCACGACTCGTATTCAACCAAGCAATGCAAAGTTGCTTATCTTCATCAATGGTCCAGTTGGGACTTTTCTTCTTCGTCTCAGTTTTCATGATTTCGACACCGTCCAACTTGATTACATCGATTCCATCCAAACTTTTTGGTTCGTCTTGCAAGATGTTGCTGTTGTCCTTATTTCTTGGTGAGGAACGCGCTGGGTTTTCTCTTGGTGTCGTGGGGAACATTGAATCAAGTAGTATTGGATCGAGTGGAATGTTTTTTGACCCCATATCTTGTACGTATATGTCTGGATATTCTGTGTTGAAAATGTTAAAAAAAAGGAAAAAATGTGACGGCCAGTCGACGAAGCAGCAGATCTGGCAGCTCGTCAAGGTGGATGCCAAAGCTGCCAAGAGTAGCAGGCAATGGCAGCTTTTATCCACCCCCGGGAGCTTTGGCAGGTCTGGTAGCAGCCCCGTTGGAAGCAAAAAAAGCAGCGCGGGCCGCCAAAGTTCATTCCGGCCCGCGAAATAGCAGCTCCGTTGGAGATGCTCTAACAAGCATCGGGCTGTTATCATACAGGTTAGTTAACTCTATGCAATATTATCATCGAGACAGGGAACCGGACCTTGGGCGTGTGGAGAGCTAACAAGCATCGGGCTGTTATCATACAGATCCTTGAGTTCTTATTACTTTTTCAATCAGGCGGCTGGCTGATTGAGAATAATTCAAGGGGAAATTCACACATCGCAATGTGAACCTCCCTTGAGCACCATGAGAAGATGGTAGAATACTCGAGGATCTATCTACTCCAGTCTTTCCTGGTGCCAGATTTCATCGTCCCAGTGGGTCAATGATGAGCTGCCTTGAGATCAGCGGAACACCCGACAAAAAGGCATCCTGATATCTATTTAAGGGACTGGTAGGAATGGCGTTCACCTCGACCCACTCATCCATCCCTCGCTGCACACACAACCACAACTAATCATCTTCCATCCAACCACCACCAGCACGATGCACTGCTTCTTTTACATTGTCTGCTTCTTGGCCGTCCTTCAGTCGGCACTGGCTGTGCCCACCATTGCTCCGCGAGCAGACACCACCGCCACCAAAGGCCAATCAGACCAGAAGTGCTGGGGCTTAGGTTACTCATGCGGATATGGCGGCCTGAACAGTTATTACGGCGGCTACGGTGGACTCGGCTACGGCGGATTCGGCTACGGCGGATTCGGCTACGGCGGATTCGGCTACGGCGGACTTGGCTTCGGTGGGGCCTATCTCCCCTACAATTCTTTCTACGGCTCCTACGGCGGTGGTTTATTCATGAAAGATGCTTCAAAGGCTGGTAAAACACCCAGCACATCGGTCAGCCCTCTTGTTTCTACCATTATGTAGCCTTTTGATCGTAAACGTCAGACCACTTACTTTGATCAACATGTCTTCCGATCCTGTAGGCCTAAGCTGACAATCAATACACAGACCCCAACTGGACAAATCTTTGACATCACACGCAAGGAACCAGTATTTCTGCCTCACGATAAACTATGTACAACCTTTGTTATTTGTATAAAACTTTCTACATTATTATGTGTAACCCCTCTATCCATTTTTGCTCGAGTCACAATCCTGCAACCTTGTGCCACGTTATTTTTCACCCTAATCATCGCAAACATTGTATTAATTTAATTTATTTCATCACTTATTAATTCCAATTCACATTAAACTTATGTATTGATCCACGAGGTTATCCCTGGCGTTGGTCAAGGATGTTCCTGAGCTTCAATGCGACACTGTGCGCATCACAGTGACTGTGCCAAAGCAGTTACAATACACGTAAACAGCTAGAAATTATCTACATTAGGCCATCTCCACCGCGTGGAGCTATCCGGGTTGCTAAATCGACTGCGCCGGGGCTCCTCGCCGCAGTCTTAGCAACCCGAGGCAGGGTTGCTACCCACCGCATGTACGATATAGCAGCCGTGAAACCGTTCCCCCGTGTGTTACCGAGACGTCTCGGTTAACACCCGGACACGCTGCATTCACCTTGCTGGTTGTGACGCAGGTCACAACCAGCGAGGTGAAAGAAATTGTACATAAAACATTTATAAAAAATTTATAAAAGAATGAGAAAAAAATGAGAAAAAAAAGAGGGAAAAAAGAGGAAAAAAATGCAAACAATGCCCTGTTTCATGATCATTTTTTTTTGTTTGGATCTCTGTGTAGGCCTCATCAAAAAGAGGAAAAAAAGAGGAAAAAAATGCAAACTATGCCCTGTTTGGTGATCAGTTTTTTGTTTGTTTGGATTTCTGTACTGGTAGGCCTGATCCACTACCTTTGTTTGGATGTCTGTACTGGTGGGCCTCACCCACTACTCACTGTTTATTTCCCTGTTTGGTGTTATGTATCAATGGGCCTCTCTGATTCTACCATCATGCCAGCAGGGTATAAAGCACCCTGCCTTCCTGCCTTGCTTGTGTCTTTCCAGAAATCCAAACATTTTATCCATATTGGTTGGAATATTGCATCTGAATCATCTGCTTATTCTACAGCAACCCCTTCCATACCTATTATCCAATACCAAACATTTTATCCATCTAGTCTGGATCTTTTCATCTGAATTATCTTCTTACTCTACACAGCCAACCCTCCCATACCTATCATCCATTGAATAATGAACCATAATGGAAGTAGCAGCACCAAACTCCCTGATAGCTTTGTAGCTCAGATGATAATGAGGAGGCATCAGCGTGCTGCAAGTGCAGCTACTAGAAATAGGCTCCTAATTGAAGAAGCATTATCACAATATGATGAAGACCAAAATGTGGAAGAGATGATGGTTCCTCATGGGGGATCCAGCCCTGGGAAACAGCCCAATATTCCTTGGGACTTTGAAGCCAGCTACCAAAGACTTCTTCATCATTACTTTCCAGATAGACCATTGTACAATGAGGTTCTATTTAGGCGTCGATTCAGAATGTCAAGACCAGTTTTCTTCAAGATTGCCAATGCTGTTCAGCAATATGACAATTATTTCACCCAAAAGCCTGATGCCTTGGGAAAGATGGGTATACATCCACTTGTGAAAATCACAGGTCCTTTACGAATGCTTGCTTATGGGGCAGCTGGTGACTGTAATGATGAATATCTCCAAATATCTGAAACAACCTCACTTGAAAGCATGGACAGATTTTGCAACTCAATTGTGGAATTATTTGAGTCTGAATATCTCTGTCAACCAACAAGGGAAGACTTGGGGAGACTTCTAAAGGTTGGTGAAAAGTGTGGTTTCCCTGGCATGCTTGGTTCAGTAGATTGCATGCATTGGGAATGGAAAAACTGCCCTTCAGCTTGGGCAGGGTAATTTCAAGGGAAAGAAAAGGTGTGTGTTATATTATCTCCTCATATTGTTTATTGATTCTCATTGTTTTTATCTTCTAGGTCTCAACAGTCATTCTTGAAGCAGTGGCAAGTCAGGATCTATGGATCTGGCATGCAAATTTTGGCCTTCCAGGAAGCCATAATGACTTCAATGTACTTGATCGATCTGATTTATTCAAGGATCTCTTGAATGGAGTAAGCCCCAAATGCCATTTCACCATTAATGGGAATCACTATGAAAATGGATACTACCTTGCAGATGGAATCTACCCAGATTGGTCAGTATTTGTGAAGACTTTGTCTCAGCCTCAAGGTCTTGACCAAAAGCATTTTGTCAAATTACAAGAGGCTTGTCGGAAGGATGTAGAGCGAGCATTTGGTGTCCTTCAAGCTCGTTTTGCTGTTGTATCTTGCCCAGCCAGAGGCTGGAAACACCATAACCTCAGGAACATTATGAAGGCCTGTATCATACTCCACAACATGATTGTGGAGGATGAGAGAGACTCATACCTAGATTACTGTTATGATCCAAACCCATTGGCTGTTATCACACCAGTTGAAGTTGTCCACCATGGGCGGATATCATTCTCACAGTTCATTGATAACTATCACTCCATGAAAGACTCTCAAGCTCATCATAAATTGTGGCAGGACCTTATCAAGCATCAGTGGCAACTAAGAGAAAGACAGATAACATGAGATTAAATTTTCAGAAAGAAATTTCATTGGTAATCAATTTCATTGGAATGAAACTTTATTTTTCAAGAACTTTTATTTCATTTTTATTTCTTAAAACAAAATGTTTTGTTTTTTATTTCTTTAAAAATTTAAAAAAATAAAATAATTGTGTGAAAATAAATCAATAATAAAAACATTTTTTATTTGATTTTTATTTATTTAAACCAAAAAAATTATACAGTAATTTATCATGGTAAGAAAAGAAATACTTTTTTATTTGTTTTGTTTTTTTTATTTAGTTGAATTTTTTTTGAAAAAAAAGTTTTTTTTTTTTTTTATTTCTTTAAGAATTCAAAATAAATAAACAAATGTGTGAAAAAAAAGAAAACAAAAAACAATCAAGTGGAGGAATAATTTGTGTTTGTATGATTAGCTTTAGTCAAGTTGAGGATTTCTTTTCTTTTAATAAAAAAAATTCCTTTGCATCTTCATCAAGACCTGAGAGGTCTTGATTCATGATTGCAATTTGGATATTGATGGCCCCCGTCTTGGAAATTAACTTGAGCGATTTTGAATCAATGTCGAAGATGTCGTTTTGTTGCTTGGATTTGGAGACAACCCTGTCATGGTTTGATGCCATCTTCTCTCTCCATATGTCGCCAGTCATCCCAAGCTGCTCAATCAGCTTGGCCTTCTTCCTCCCAATAGGTCGAGTGGCAGTTGAAGTATCAGTAGCAATGGTTTCGTAGTCGGACGGCTGATTGTTAGGCAGCGGGGAATCGATGCTAGCGCTTCTAGGTCGCTTTTTGGTGTTGATGTTATCGGGTTTCTTGTTCTGGTTGTCAACGTAGGTGTTCCATTTTGGACAGTGGATAAGGAGATTGTAACATCGGAGGTGCTTAAAGTGAGTACCCTGGTCTTCAGTGAATAGGCGAAGAGCTCGGTTTAACTGGTCTTCGGCGGACACTCCGCTTTGAGCATGTTGATCGACCATATTAACGCAGCCTCGGAATTTGTTGATGAGGCGCTGCAAGACGCACCATCGCGACTTCAAGCTAACGGGCGTTGATAAACGCACGCCAAGCGCGCACGCCAACGCCAACCCGCACGCCAAAAAAAATTGGCGTGCGGGGCCTACACGCCATTTTTTTTTGGCGTGTAGGGTCTACACGCCAATTTTATTTGGCGTGTGAGACCTGCACGCCAAAAATGGCGTGTGGTTCCCACACGCCATTTTTTTTGGCGTGTGGGCCCCGCACGCCAAATAAAATTGGCGTGTGGGCCCCGCACGCCAATTGTTTGGCGTGCGCTCTCACACGCCAAACAATTGGCGTGTGGGAGCGCACGCCAAATAATTGGCGTGCGGGGCCCACACGCCAATTGTTTGGCGTGCGGGTCCCCCCTTGCTCACATAATCGAGTGGTAGGGACCACTCGATTACGTGAGCGAGGCCGGCTGACGAGGTTATACAACCTCGTCAGCCGGGAGGACTTCCTCCCGGCCGGCGAGGCTATACAACCTCGTCGGCCAGGAGGAAGTCCTCCTGGCTGACGAGGTTGTATAACCTCGTCAGCCGGGAGGACTTCCTCCCGGCCGGCGAGGTTATACAACCTCGTCAGCCAGGAGGAAGTCCTCCTGGCCGACGAGGTTGTATAGCCTCGTCGGCCGGGAGGACTTCCTCCTGGCCGACGAGGTTATACAACCTCGTCAGCCAGGAGGAAGTCCTCCTGGCCGACGAGGCTGTATAACCTCGTCGGCCGGGAGGACTTCCTCCCGGCCGACGAGGTTATACAACCTCGTCGGCCAGGAGGAAGTCCTCCTGGCTGACGAGGTTGTATAACCTCGTCGGCCAGGAGGAAGTCCTCCCGGCCGACGAGGCTATACAACCTCGTCGGCCAGGAGGACTTCCTCCTGGCTGACGAGGTTGTATAACCTCGCCGGCCGGGAGGAAGTCCTCCCGGCTGACGAGGTTATACAACCTCGTCAGCCAGGAGGACTTCCTCCTGGCCGACGAGGTTGTATAGCCTCGCCGGCCGGGAGGAAGTCCTCCCGGCTGACGAGGTTGTATAACCTCGTCAGCCGGCCTCGCTCACGTAATCGAGTGGTCCCTACCACTCGATTATGTGAGCGAGGGGGGACCCGCACGGCCGGCCTTGCTCACGTAATCGAGTGGTCCCTCCCACTCGATTATGTGAGCAAGGGGGGACCCGCACGCCAAACAATTGGCGTGCGGGGCCCACACGCCAATTTTATTTGGCGTGCGGGGCCCACACGCCAAAAAAAAATGGCGTGTGGGAACCACACGCCATTTTTGGCGTGTGGGTCTCACACGCCCTTTTTTTTTGGCGTGTAAACCCTACACGCCAAAAAAAAAATGGCGTGTAGGCCCCGCACGCCAAAAAAAATTGGCGTGCAGGTTGGCGTTGGCGTGCGCCGTTGGCGTGCGTTTATCAACGCCCCAAGCTAACCGTCAATTGAGTCGATCCTCCTAGTCCATCTTCATATGACTTGGCGACCCGAGACCAAAACTTTGCGGCGTCCTGATTCGTTCCGACCAACGGGTCATCCGTTATTGAAATCCACGAGCGACATAATTGAACGTCCTTGTGTTCCTGGTAGTTGTTTTTTTTTTTGGCAATTCGTTTGCTTCACCGATATTGATTTTGATTTCGTTTCCTTTTTTTTTTTTTTTTTTTTGAATGATCAGTGTCTTGATAATAAGAAGAAAAGAAAGATAAAAGAAAAATGACTTACGTTCTTGACTCAACTGAGGATTGATTTGGCGTTCCGACATTGTAGTTGAAGAGAGAGAGTTGTGACTTGAAAAAAAAAAGAAGAAAAATCCGACCGGGGGGGAGGGGCCAGATATCACACTTTTTTGCTGTGTGATATCTGGCCGATGGGTTTCTATACAAGTGCCACATCTGGCACTCCTATAGCAACCCAGGTATGGGTTTCTGGGGTATAGCAAACCCGGTGGAGTTGCTATATCCGGGTTGGGTTGCTATATTTAGCATAGCAACCCGGTTTAGCAACCCTGGTGTAGATGCCCTTAGTCATTAGATGACTTCCTCAACAAATGACACTGTCTTGTCACACATGCATTTCATTCCATTTGTACATAATCTGACACGATATATACTCATGTACTTACAGTTAGATTATGTTCCTCATCTTTTCTCAACTAATATTTGAGAAATATATAGTTTTATCCAAACAACCCATAGTTTTGATACTTTAGGTTTTGAGCCTTGTGTTTGATGGTCATATAATCATGTTGTAATGATTTAGAGTTAATTTTTGAAAATTTCATCAAGATATCTATCTACTTTGCCACATCATGGCATAATTTCAATCAACCAAAACCTACTCATATTGCAGCTGTCAGCCACTGAGTACATATCACAGTACCTGACATGTACCACGTAACTGCAAATATTATTTATTATTATTATCTCTAATGATAATTACTATTCTTATTTACTATTATTATTACATTACTATTATAATTATCAAAGTACATTAATTACAATAATTAATATGAATACTTTAATAATATATTCATTAATAACTCATGAATAATTCTGATTAAGCTATGTACTCCTGTTATACAAGATACATAACTTGTAGGCCCTTTGCCCTCCTGTCACGTGAAATATCCAGAGTAACAGATATCACTCTTTCCCTCTGATTACGCCCACATTCCTTAAAATTGGAATATTTCACGTATAAGATATGTACTTTAATATCTTATTAATAAGAGAACTTATTAATATTATAATAATTAATACTTATAAGATGTGCCAATAATAAATGACATCATTATAAGATATTATCTTTAATAATATTAATAACATATCATTAAATACAAATGTCATGATGTGATCCAATCACACTAAGGATTACTGATCAAAGATGTGGTCCATAACACAGCCTTAGTAGAAATCACATCATAAACATTAACAGATCCTCCCAAAAGGATCTGTCTTGTCCCTGAAGTTCCACAGTACCTCCCAGGTCATGGAAGCGCTCACAGTCCCCCCCTGAGGAGCTCTTACAATATATAAACAGACTGTAAAAAGTTGTTTATCCCCAGAGAATATTTAGAACACCACAGCACAGTACATACCTTAGAGTTATTTACCTTGCTTAGTTCCCCATTCTCCAACAATCCCCCAATTCTGGATAATCTATAGTTTAATACTGTTATTACCTCAAGAATTGGCCACAACCTACCTTCAATAAGGTAGTCACCACAAACCCAAGTTGAATCTCTCCTTGGATGCCTATTAATACTTTGTATTGATTTGGATGCGCCTAATTAGAGCAATTAGAGCAAGCCTCTCAGACAAGACTTGCTGATTGAGAAAGTTCCTTTTTTACAGGACTTAACCATTGCCCAAACCACTTCAAACCATCAACCTACCTTAGTTACAACCCTTAACCACGGTTAGTTCCACACCCAGGCTGACAGCAGCATACCACCACAAAAACCCTCCTCAGCTGGAAAATAAATCTTTACACCATGGCCACACCTGGATGACATCTGATTTTTCTTCAAAAAACAAAATTACCCAAGAAAATATGCCTTCAAGACAACATTCTACAAAAACATTTTGCCAAGGGCGCCTGAAAAACATGTTCAATGTTGAGTGCGCCGGGGAACCTTTGATTTTCATGGTCTTCAAGTTACCTCAAAAACCAAATTTGTGGGGATCTATGTCTACAAGAGTGTGATGAGTTAATGAAAAACAACACATATAATCACATATCATATCTCAGTCAAGTATAATCATTTAAGAAACATTCTATGATAAAAAGGGAATTTTGGAGGTGAGGAGGCAAAATTCCAACAAAAACAGACTTGAGTCCCCCTCTACCTGAGTAAGAAGGTCCCTTCCAAACCACAACCAGATCAACTTTCAAACTACTTCAGTGGTTTGAAAGTTGGCCAGCAGACACCAGGAGTCCAAGCTTCTTTGCCAAGATTAGACTCTGAGATATTCAGGCAAAAATTTAATTTTACAAACACTCTGAGATAGAAAAGGCACAGTTAGCCAAGCAGTGGTGTAGCCAGCTCAGAATTTCACTTAGCATGCCAGGTTTCCTGTTTGAGATTGTGCTGAGCTTTTTGACTTTTTGCCACCCATTCCCCCACCACTGGAGTCTGGTGAGACATTTTGAGGTGGACTCAAATTAGCCAGGGGCACCTTGCAAGTTGCCTTGCAGAGAAAAACATAGAATGTCAACTGCATTTGAATGGAAAAAAGACAACCTTGAGGGATAAAAACAAGACAAATGTAAAATGCCTGAGTGTGTCTGTGGTGTAGATTTCATGAGAAGATATTTGAAAGACCCCCAAAAAGAAGATTCCATGTTTCAATTAAATGTGGGGTTACAATTCTACATACTTTCAAGTATTCTTTGGTGTGCATTTCCATGAGAATTGCACACTGTTCCTTTTTTTCAAGCTATCTACAAGGGGAAAACAGAGGTGGGTTTAACTGTGGAGATGAAATTTAAAATGATACAGTATGCAGCAGAAAATTCTACAAAAGAAGAAAGAAAAGAAAAGAGAAAGAAAGAAAACCAACTAGAGAGACACTTGATCAAAGAATAAAACCAATGAGACCTCAGAAGCAATCAATCAAGAAATCAGAAGCAACCAGAATTTTGGATGAAGTTGAACAGGAGAGGGTGTGTCTTATTGGGTAATTTATGATAAAGAAGGCAATTTCTATTCAATTCAACCTTCAAATTGTTCAATCTGGCTTAACTTGGGGTGGTGGATAAGGAAGTTCAAAATTGTTTTGTGGCCTTCAAAAAAAGGGGAAGGTAGGGTTGTGAGGATTCTTTACACTGAATGAATGATAAATCAGGGGTAATTGGCTTTATTTAAGCCAATTGATCAGGGCTGGCATATAATCAAAAAGTCAGAGATCCATTTCTTCAGGTGTGTGATAGCTGGGTGGGTGAAGTTGTTGAGATGGTGTCTTTTCTATTTGTGATTTTATCTTCTTTCATTTCTATTTTCATCTCATTGTTATTTCTATGCTTCTCACTTTCTCTTTAGTTTCACTCACATGTCAAAAATCATGTAGTTTACCTGGGTCGGAGCTTGTGGAAGGAATCTCTCCTCATCCTTCCACAATCCAACATTCTCTGCCCCAGGTAAGTTGTTTTCTTGTTTCTCTCTTTCTCTTCTTTCATCAATATGCTGAAATCAAGAATCCTTCCACAATCCAACATTCTCTGCCCCAGCTGAGCTTAAAAGAAGTTTCTGGTGATATTGGATGGCTTGGTGTTTATGATTTTTTGGGAGTATCTACACTGCTAGTGGCTTCTCTAGCCAGGCTACAATAGACAGGGAACCTGGTAGTGGGGGAAATAAATCAGGTTTCTCTCCCAGGCTATTCCAATTACCTTCCCCCAAGTTGTCCCCCTTATACTCAAGGTAGATGTGCCAAATGTGGATGATGGAATATTTTTCCTTGATTAAGGAGCATGAACTCACATTAGTGCAGCTCTCAAATATTTCATCACCTGCCAGGAGCTAGTTTGTGCTAGGAAAATTGCACTAGAAATTTGTGAAGTTACTGTTCAAGTTAGATTTCACAGGGATGGTGTAGATCCATGCAAGCAGCAGTCCAATTGATATTGATGATGCATAATATTTTCCAGGGGTAGCAAGTTTAATACTTTGAGGGATCAACTTGCAGAGGCAAGCTGGTTATTCAACTTCAATAAATCTACTGCTACCTTGATTATTCCTAAGGGGAATAAATCAGTTTTATGTTGAGTTTTCTATGCACTTGCCACCTGTGTTAGTGATTGTGCTGCTGCAATGCAATGACATGTTCCCTGTCAACTTCTTGGCATCACTCACTCTCCTCAAAAGACCAACTGATCTGGCCCTCTGATCCCTAACCTTTACCAGCATCTTGGTTCACTTCTCCTTACTATCCTCAAGATCAAGACTCACCAGTAATAACAAACTCAAATACCACATGTCCTAACTGTAACATCAACTCTGCTCACTGAAAATTGTCACTCAAACCAACCCCCTCCCCTTCCATTACTTCTCATCCCTTCCTAGACTGTACTTGGAAATCATCAAGAGTCTAGTTCAGGCTTCTTATTTAAAGAATCATGTCTTCTCAACACATTGTTTCTTATTTTCCTATTTTTTCTGCTTTTCTGATTTTATTCCTTCTTTCCAATTCTTTACTTATTCTTTGTTTGATGAGGAGATCACTGATTTTTCTTCTCTTAATCTCATTCTTTCCTACCTTCTCTCATTTCAGTTCTCTTCCTTTTACAAAAAGAACTAGACTTCTTACTTCCCTCTTAAAAGTCCTCTCTATTACACATCTTCATATATCACTAGTGGTACAAAATATATTCCTTTTTCTCTGTCTCATCCTAAAATCTGTGTTTCTTTGTCATCTAGTTCCTCTCTTTTTATTGGTCTGGTTCAGGTTAATAGTAACTTAATCAAAATCTATTATTTTGTAAACAAGCTAATAGCTAGAAGGTTACTTGAAACATTTAACAAGGCAGTGCTAAGAACATGATTCTTGGTGATGGCTTGGAAATCTGGGTGAAAAACCCAAAAGGTGCATGCTTCTGCATGTTCAAAAAAAAATGTTTACTGATATTACAACTTGAAATGCTGATGTGATGATAATGATCATAATGCTGAAGTTGCATTCTGACTTTACAAGTAAAAGTACACAGGATGCTTACCAAAAAAGGGAAGAAAAATCGGAAGAAGACGGGGGGGGGGGCTCATCAGTTCTAAAAGGTAAGGATGGAAAATCCGAGGAGGATGGAAAGGCAGCCGACAAAGCTGAGGATCCCAAAGGGGGGCATGGTTCGACCGGGCTCATTGGAGTTGATTGCGCCGATGATAGTGTGATCAACGATAGCAATCAAGATCAAGGTGCACAAACTACCTACAGACTGAGGGGTTGGAGGAGTGTCAGTGTGGTCATCCGTTTTGCTCCGACTTCAGTTCGGGAAGATATTTCTCTTTGTGTTGGGGGAACGGGAAAAAGATGAGGGCAGACTCAACTGCTACCACTGGGCCCCAAAGCCCTATCAGGATCATGAAACCGGCATTACTGGTTACGGATAGAGATGGAGGCAAAGACAGGGTTGGTCAACATGTATTCACTGGAAGGGGTATTCGAAGAGAAGGTGTTTCTTACAAGAGGACACCCATGAGGATGATGCCCAAGATCATCCAAGCAATTGTTGGGTTCTGCACGGTTTCGAAGCGCTCGAGGCCAGACCAGTGGAGGAGGGGGATGGGAATCCAGAGCAGGCAGAGTGTTGCCAAGCCGACCATACTCGTCATGAGGTTCGCATGTAGCAGGCTATCCTTGCTGTAAAGGCTGAGTTGCGGATCGACGCGTGTCTTGTCAGACTCCAATCTGGCCTTCGGGCGCCCCCCCTCTTCTCCCGACCCGAGCGAGGTCAAGGAGGATGCCAAATACTCAGGGTCCGCCATTTCGGTGTCAGATTCGTTGCTCTCGTGCTGCTCTGGTACCCCTTCAGGCAAGCCGGAGTTGCGAGACAGACGTCCTGATTCTCGGGTTGGTGCACAAGAGTATGAGTCTGACCAGGCGATGACGCTCTTGTACCACACTTCGTAGAGTGCGTAACCGATACTACCGAGGAAGGCGAGTGAGATGCCGAGCAGCCGGAGCTGGGCAGGGTCTTTCTGGCCCTCATGTTCGTCAGGAGACGGTGTGGTGGAGGATGGAGAGCGTTCGCTCCAGCTGATCATGAATGCACCGAGGATAGAGCTCAGCACGCCAATCGTCTTGCGGGTCTCGAACCTCTCAGAATCGAGGAAGCAAACGGCAAACAAGTAGGTGAAAGCGGCGTTGGTGTTGAAGATCGAGGTTATCGAGGTCATGTCTGCGAAGGGTACGGCACCATACCAGCACATCGCAGGTAGGGCAAGGAAGAGCGTTAGTTGGATCGAGCGCTTGATGAACCAGGCCAGCGGGAAGTTTGATTGGGATTGGGATGGAATTGTGATGTTGTGGAGTAACGGTTGGAGATCCGAGTTTGAAAATCGCTTGGTCTCATGCTGGCGTTGGTAGTTGTACTGAAGGAGAATGAGTCTCTTGATTTGGCGGATTCTTTGAGAGAATTTGACGCTGGGCTGGAGTAGTTTGAGGATGATTAGATGGAGGGGTAGGATGGCTACATAGCCGGAGTGAGTAAGGAAGAGTAGGAAGTATGGTTTTTGATAGGTTCGTTGTACGGCCTGAGTGAGTTCGGTCTGTATGACATAGGCTACAGAAGTAAGTCCATACAAGAGATCAGAGTCAGAATCATATTTTGACAAGTCGCTTTATAGCCGATGAAGCCAAAAACATTGATACATCTTCCTTGTTCATTGCGGTGTTAAGTCGGCATGAAGAAAGTTGAAGGAAGACACGAACCAAAGGTAATGAGTATGAAGATGATGAGACAACCCAGTCGATTAGCCGATGTACTCATGGTTTTCGGCATCTTCTAAGTCTGAAGTGTTTTTAGATAATTATCTGCACGGTTTTTCCCTCACTCTTTCGTGTATTTAGGTATCATCCACCGGGATCGTCCTCCGAAGCTATGGAGACGAAGATGCTGCTGCCAGGCACTGCTATGTAGCTGAGAATAGAAGAAAAGGATGTCAGTCTTCCCTCTGCAACTCTTAGGTTAGTTAATTAGCAAAGAGATTCAAACACACTTAACACCTTTCGAAAGGTTGTAGGAAATGTCTGGAATCGCTAATATCCCCGGTTCTGTCCGGATGAATGTGATAGGTTCGTTGGACTGAAACAGTTGGCTTGATTGCTTGGAGAGAAAGAAGAAGAGGATCCCACTTTTTATTCTGTTGAAGGCTGGAAGAGAGCATTCAAGGTTTGGACCCACTCTCGGTTTCCCGTCGGGAGATCACCACAGCCACCGAGCTTGACAGTTTATGTATGCCTCCACCAGCCCAGACCCCATCTCATCCGCCGAAAACAAAATCAATGTTACAGTACAGGAACAACTCATACAATCATCCATCGGTATGTTCATTAAATCTCCCATGACAGATGGATCCAAAACATGAGCGAGATGTTCTGTTTTAATCCAACACAAAAACACTCAAGACCTCAAGCAAGATGGGATGAATAAAATTGCCGATAGATATAAATCACTCCCTCTGAACTTATGGGTCTACATTGTTGTGTAAGACAGAAGAAACATCACCACATTTAGATTTACACACTCCTGCACTGTTTTTCATACATGATATTGGTAGTTTTAATAAAATAGAGCAGTTCATGTTCCAGGTTAACCCTACCGTTTTTTACACCCCCAGGTAGACTCATCCATAGATTCACCAAAGCTTAATTGTGGTATCTTGATTCTGAAGGGGAGATTTATGTGAAAAGCTGCTGAACTCTGTAAAATGATGTAGTGTCTATGATCTGAGTGCCCACCTTGGCCAATCACAAAGCCCACAGCCCAAGCCCCTGCGTGACACATCACAAAGTTGCACTACCACGTTAAACTAGGATGCACTAAACCTATTTAAACTTGGTCTATCTGAATCAATGCAATATAAGCCAGGGGATCACACTTGGTTTTATATTTTATTGGTTGACATCAATCTATTTTAAACTGGTTGGGTGCATTCTAGTTGAACTGGGATAATTTAACCCAGAAATTTATGCTGGCAGTATTTGTGAGGCTGTAGCAAAGCCTTGCTGGACCAATGCCAAGAAATGTTACCAAACCAACCAGTCTGTGGGCCATTGACTCTCTTCTTGAAAAACTAGGAAAAAATAATAATCACTAGATGACAGGTGACATCAAGCCAAGTTCAACATTTGCCCTATTATGTATCCACCTCAACTCTGTTTCAGGACCCAATAAAACAAAAAGGGACCATTTTAGTTGGGTTTTAGTATACCTGGATCTAAAAGGAAGTAGTGACCAGCATTAATTAATGACACCTCTCATTTAGTGAACATTTATTTTTCCCAGTGATAGTAGGTGTCAAAGTTTGAGCTCTTGAGAGAGATTCAAGAAAAAAGGGGCAGATATACTGAAGGTTGTAAGAGTAGGAAAAAGGAGAAGACAAGGATTAAAAAGGATCAAACTTGATGCTTGATTTCAGTTGGATCAGGAACCATTTAAGTGCTTGCAACTAGAGAACCCTAGGCCTGATCAGAAAAACAGGGACAGGGATAAGCATATAGGAAGATGAAAGGGCATAAAAAGGTGACAGGGGACAGGAAATAAATTTAAGAAAAAGGAAAGGAACAGTGATTAGACAGGATAAAGGAAAGTAGAGGACCAATTGGTCAGACATATAATGATAGGACCACTTGTCCAAACACAATAATGTAACTAAACATGGAGAGGAGAAAGAAACAGTGAGCAGAGATGATGATATTCTGAAATTAGTACTTTTTACACAAAAAAAAAAGGAAGGTATACTCTCTTCCTGAACATGGCCAGAACAAGTATTTTGTTGAGTTGCCTGTTAGTCTGCTACCATGATGTATCACCAGCTGACCCATGAGCACTACCAACCAACACCCTGGCAGTCACAAGCGTCTGTAGCCTAGTTGGTAAAGGCAGCACTCTAGCATGTGTCTCAGCTTAGCTGACACCACATGCAAAATGGTGTCCATTTTGCATAATGGTCATCTGGGGCATTGAGCTGGGCGCGCGAGTTTTGACTCGGGACAGATGAGTGACATCTCAATTCCCACCGACCGGAGAAAAGGTCAGCTGTTGGACAGCTGACTAAAGCTTAGATTCAACGTTTTGGGACAGCTGACTACCCTTCGATACAACATCTGGTGAGTGGGATCATTTCTTTATATTTAGCTTCATGATCATTCTTCCTCAAATTTCCCCAGGTCCACCTCCAGAACTAACTCGAATTCTGTTTTTTTGACATCCAAGTTGCTCGTCTTTTGCCCCCTCTTGATTCCTCCAATTACATCCGTTATGAATCCTTTGAACATCCCAGAAACACTCGCCCCTGGTGATAACACTGCCACCAATACCAACATGTCTGGGCAATCCGCGGACCTCCTTGGCGTTTTGCAGCAGATGAACCAACAGATTGTCCATCTTCAATTGGAACTTGCTGAAACGCGTGCGGAGAAGGCCAACTCGACTCCTATGGGTGGTAAGAAGACTCCCGGAAAAATTCAAGGAACGTTGAGTTCAGCAAAAACCAAACCCGCCGTCAAAGTGCCAAATAACAAAGTCAATCAGCCATTGAATAAGCGTGCTCATTTGGTTACCGAGAGCACCAAGAAGAATTGTTTTCGTCACGCTCAATCTGAACCTGCCCCCAGTATATCTTCCACCCCATTGAAGAAAGGTTCCGGACCTCGTGGTAGCATCACACCTCACACGCCTTCCTCTGCTTCTAAAAAGAAACCCAATCAACTGATCAAGAGTGACTTCCCAGCTGAATTCAAAGATACCAAGGTGCGTATTTTTAGTTACTTGAAATTCAAATCAAACTGACATGAGGTCAACGTCAGGAATGCTTGTACGTTCACATAAGGCTCCTTTGGGGATTGCTTGAAACACAATCGGTTCCTCCTGCTGCCAACCCAGAATACATTTGAAGTTTCTGCAGCAATTTCTCCACCATTGACGAATTCCAACGCTTCGTTGAGGACTCAAACGCAGCACAATTAATCACTCAAGCCAATGTACAGACTTTGAAAGATGCACGTGCCGGAAAGGTCAAGGTCGGGAAGCACCTGGTCCACATTGAAGAGACCTACCTGGCTTACATCCATGCCTACCTCGCCAAAGCTGGAATTCGCTGTTGGGGTCCCAATCTCGACGAAGGCGCCGAAAGTCTGTTCAATGCCGCTTGCCGAATCACTGCAATCTCAATTTTTCGACAGATTGCAGTTTTGGGTGCATACAACTTCATGAATTTCAACCATATTTACAAGGACGATGTCCTTTTGCTCACGCGGGCCTACAACCATTATGTACATCATGTTATGGGCATCAAGTATCAAGCCAAATGTAAGCACGCTGGAAAAACTATACAAACTGCGGAGGCTCAAGCTGCTGCCAAGAATTGTTCTCGGGTGAGTTTTCTTTCTCATGAAGATGATTAACTCAGTTGCTCACATGTGTTGCCCATGTGTACTTTTAGTTACAAAAGTCTCGGTTCAAGTTTGCTGTTGCCAACAACTACCGCAAACGGTACATGGACATCATCAACGATTTGAATTCGCACAGTGATGACGAGTGGGATCCAGAGCAAGGGTGCTTCGCTATCAGAACCCTTGGCTATTGCTCTAATTCAGCCAACATATTCATGCATCGATTAGACATGTCTATGAAATCTGCGGTAGCGGCTACTGGTAAAACTTCTCGGGCCAGAATCAGGAAGCTACCTAACTAACCAATACCGTCCCGATTTACTAAGACCCCTAAGGGTTTACTGTTGGATTTCTACAGCCGCAAGTGGCTGTGGTTACTACCCACTGAACAACAGCGCAGCTTCCCTGATCTTACCCGGGTCGCATTCCTTGAACAACCAGAAAACTCCCTCTTTCCAAAGAATCACCCCAATTACAATAAAGACGAAAACCTCTCTGATTGCCAATTTAGTCAAAAACGTCTCCAAGACGTGCTCAGATACTACCGACTGAACAAGATAATCAAAGAAGCAGAGGAAGAAGAAGCTGGCGAAGATGATGAAGATGGCGAGGAAGTCGAGGGCGGTGTGATTGATTTAGAAGGGGAAAGCCCCAATGATGGATCCGAGGCATACTTGTCCGACGGTGATTGGGGAAATCAGTATGAATCCGAAGATGACGAAGACTACAATGATGATGACTCTGATGACGACAGCAATGGAGCGCTTGAAGATGACAATGAAACAATGGAGGATGCGTGAGACATTGCGCTGGAAATTTCCCATTATGCCCCTTCAAATGTCATACATCTCTCCCCTTGAATACTGTTACCCTGTTCTTGATCAATCCCAAGCCGGGTCAATCTTGTTTTCACCATGACAGTATCCAATTAACAGTAGTTACTATGTCAATGCCGTTGTGCGTTTGGATGCTTAATCTGTCTTCCTCACTAGTTCAATGTGACGTGTTGCTCCAAACGTCAGCTATCTCGAAATATAAATATGTATAAGTCTTTCCATCACTAGCCACTGCTGGCTGTCCTCTCAATTGAGCGCGAAATATAAATATGTATGAGTCTTTCCATCACTAGCCACTGCTGGCTGTCCTCTCAATTGAGCGTTAAGATAGTGACCAGCTGTTGCTTTTGGGTCCTTGGGTCCAGGAAGTCACAGCGTAAAATATATTGATTACTCATGCAATGTTTTCTGCCCTCCGGGACTTGCAGAACAACTTGGTGATAGAAGGGAAAAAGAAAAATAACCTATGACTTTGGAGGTGGGTTGTGTGAGGTGACATGTTGGATTAGAAAGGGAAAAAAAAATCAACTATTTATTTGGAGGTAAGTTGAGCGATTGACAGGTGTCATAATGATCCCGTTCTGGCTGATGCCAAAGGTGCCGTCTGGGAGGTTTCAATATGCGGCCACATACTGTACTGATGCGGGGGGAACAATCATGTGATTGCAGTGGGATAATTGGCCCACAACAGTCTTCATTTGATACAGCCAGAAACGAAACTTAACAGATGGACTCGTAAGGTCCTTACAAAAGAGGTTATTGATGACCTGAATGCGTATCGCCGCCCGTTCTGTTTCTCCGGATACCCTAAACAAGATGATGTCTTCCACAAACCCATGCGAGATGCAATCGTTGATTGTGGCAAATATACAGTTGTTTGGCTTGAGTGCCCCCACTTTGAGGTTGGGGTTACACATGATCGTTGCCTTGATGGACACCATTGGTTGCAAGATGCGGCTGTCCGGATGGTGCGGTAGATTGCGATAGTCGCAAACATCGGGTTCTGTTTGCTGAACAAACTCCAGAAGCTGCCCATACAGGTTGTCAGCCAATACAATGACTCGACCACCTCGCTGATCAACCGCTGTGGAACTCCTAAAGGATCAGGAAAGAGCTTGAAGGGGAAATAGACAACAAATCCAGTAAGTAGAAGATGTTGAAGCTACAGGTGCTGATGAGGCTGCCCTTCTTGACTAATGCTGAGGGGAAAGGGTTTCACTAAGAAAAAGAAAGAAAAAGGTGTGGCTATATTTCTACTAATCCTTAGACTGCTGTTACTAATGGGAACTTAGGTTGTTTAATCAATCTGAGGCAGGGACCTTAAGAGGAGTGAGAAAAGCACTGAGAAAGAGTATGGGGTATGTGTTATGATTGTTATTTGTGTGAAGGTTGATGCAAAAGTAAATGTAAAAGGTTTTAAAGGTAAATGTAAATGTAAACTGTACTTTGGTAAAAGGGGGGGGTGCATGATTTATCCATAGAACTAAGGGGAGTTCTACTTATACAAAAGGGCACAAGATGGCTGATCCTGGCAGTAAAGAGAAAGGGGAAATGTGTTCAGAGGTATACAACCAAAAGAGAGTAGTGATAGTGTAAGAAAGATGAGCCAATGTAGCTAGTAACTATGTATATAAGGAATGTAATGTGACTAGTAACCAAAGAGGATGATAAAGGCAGAAGATGTAACTATGTAATATGAATGACTGTGCTGTACAACTTTATACCAAAGAAGATATAAACTAAAGAAAAGTATGTAATATCTGTGTTTTATTTATGTACTGTATATTTATAAATCAATACCTTGTATAATATCCTATGGGGTTCTAGTATTGGTAAAGTTATGTGGTTATAAGTGGTAATATTCTAAGAATGCTAATAACTTCTGAACCAAAGGGAAATCAGGGGTACTTTGAGTGAGTTACTAAGGGTAGTTTTATATGTAGAATCTGATTATGTAATAATAATGAAGTATATGTGAGAGGCAATGTAAGTTGTTGATGATTGTATGTGAAAAGGTATGGATTACCACACCGCCGGTGGATTTTCGTCCAAAAACACTGCCACATGAGTATCTGCCTCAAGTCTTTGAAGATGGGTGATTGTTTTGAGCATCGTTCCCTCCAATTCTCCTAACAAGAGTATATTTGGTTAATATTCATGAAACAATTAACATAATGTCCTAAGCTCACCTAATCGATGGTTGGTAGCTAAACCGCGCAGTTTTCCAATTGCTTGTTCTCCTGAGAATTCGGCTGTGCCACCAAGTGGGCCCCACAACGCAATCTGTTCTGGAATGTGTAAGGCGTAATGGTGATTTGGATGTACCAACAAGTCTTCAAATAAAAGTCTTGATGTTTCGTTATACGTTTCGTAAGACTTTGCAAACTTGGGTCCCGAAGTTTCTTTCACGGCCTGTGCATTGAATCAAGCTGGTGATATTTTGCATAATGCAATATTGATTTGACTGTGCTCTGATGTTGTTGATGTCGTCAAGGAAGATTTCCGAAACAATGAGGGGTATGACGTACACAAAGAGCACATACCATTGAGAGGCTTTCAACTTCCCACATTTGGCTTTACCCAAGTTGCTGGGAATGCAACCGACCGATGTTGGAAGAACAATGTCTTCAAGCTTTTCACGGAAACGATCCATGTCGCTTTTGGTAAATAGTCCCCTCACGCCCGCATTCAGTGCAACGTCTTCAGAGTCTGAGCTTTCATTGTCTTGGACATCCTCGATCGGATCAGATTCCTTGTTGCTGAGATCAAGCCTAGGTCGTTTTGCGCTTCTACCAAGACTATCGCCACAGCGTCGCTTTTCCTTGTATGATAAAGTTTGAAATCCCCAACGCTCACGGAAGTGATGCATCAAAACTCCCTCAAGCCAATTATGCATTACTCCTAATGCTACATGCTTTACCGTATCCCGGTATGGAAGACGATTGAGCTCCGAATATCAAACACCGTTTTGGGTTAAGAGCTTCTCGCGGGCGGAAAGTGTTGTTGAGTTTATCCACAAATCAGAGATCCTGCGAACTTCGGCACTAGTCCTTGGTCTGCCCAGCTTGAGCTGATTGCAAGCTTTCTTCTGAACATGGCACCAAGAGCACAAATACGTTGCCGAGTGAGATGCATACCCGGCGACCTTGTGAGTAGCACCCATGTCTCCAACAAGTGGCAAAAGCCTAACCTCAACCAGCCTTCCACTTGGGAACGTTATTGTGGGGATTATCTTTGGTGTCGAAAGTTCTAGAAGCTCGTCGATCAGAGGCTTCATGAAGTGTGTGATTGTGGTCATGTCAGGGGCTTGAGGTCCGGGAGTGATGCCAGCAATGAATATATATGGAATCTTGTTTCGGAGCTGAGGTGGGAGACTTAAGCAGGTGAGGGCGATGATTCCAACCGATTGTTGTTTTTCAGAAAGCTTGTTACCTCTTGGATTGAACCAGTCGATGAAAAGAGAAAACACAAGTTGGATTTTTGGTGCTGAGTTGGATGTTTGATTTGACCATTCAAGTTGCTTCCATGCAGCACTTTGTTGGATGTCTGTCACCGTATCGTTTGATAAAACCGATAAGTCTTCCTTCCATTTCATAATTGAAGTTTCAATACCAGGAACGTTTAGGAACCACGAAATCCAACCGGCGAGTTTCTGGGTCGGGAATGTGCATCGAGGGATGTTAACTAGTGGATATTGAGTCGGTCCCAAGCGGGAGCGTGATGCTGAAAATTTTCCTTGATTAGACGAGGCCGCAAAAAATTTCTTTGGCATGAATATGTGAGTTCCACAAGGCCTGGATCGTGGGGTTGCAGAATAATTACAGATGTCGGGTATATTTGGTGGGATGTACAATTTGAAGCAATTTGGGAAACACGCAATGTGATCAATCTTGAAAGTTGCTTGTCTCTTGAGGACGGTTCGAATGTCCTTTGGTGTCAGCCTTAGAGCTAATACCATTAGCCTACAAGTCTTCCTTACACACATTTTTAGACCAAAACTTAATCATATCTTTTACAGTTTTGAACTTACACTTGTTTTGACTTCAGATTCTGTTTCCTCATCATATTCTAGCCCTAGGTACAACTGAGCATTTTCTCTATATCTTACTCCTTCACAGAGTAATGAATTGCTGGTGAATTTATTCTATATATTGTTACGCTGTGTTTCAGATGCAAGCTGACCACAAGCCTGCACTGCTTATGTCATCAAACTATGAAAATTTTCGAGTCTGAGTATCCTCTACACCCCAGAAGATACACAGACTCCAGAATACTACACAACAACCACACACTTCAGTAAAAGGACTTCAACCAGTTGAACCCAGCAGCTTCCTCAACAAGATTTTGGAATACTAAGTAAGGCTCCTCACTTCTCTGATTACTTCCCAGTCCAGCTGTCATTTAATCAACCAGTGAGTCCCTTCTTCTGCAACATCATCAACTCCTCCCAAGTCCTTCTTCTCTAGTCTGTCTGTTCTGTCTTATCCTCCCCCCTTTCCCTCGTCCTACTAAATCACTGGCACACCAATATTGGTATAACTCTATAGGATAAAGTCCTGCTTTTTAAAGCTTCTCATAAGACCAGATTAATTGATCACTCCTAGATCTTGTCCCCCTGCATTTCTGTTGATTTTATCAGGGAAAATCAACCAGGTTTCCATCTAAGGATCCTTGTGTCAGTTTCTTTTGACCAGAAAAAGATTGGCTGGTGTTCAGTTTCCTTTGACCAGGCTCCTTCTCCCAGTTTCATTTGAGGAAGAAGAGGCAGACCCTCAGTTGGCTGCTCCCCAGATCATTTAAGATCTTTTCATTAACATTTCATAAAGTGTGTTTATTTTCCCACTAAGCAATTTATTGCTTAACTTTCCCCAATCCCTTGTGTTCTGTTTTCACTCAAGAGACACAGGCTCACATTTGGCACAAGTGAATTGAGAGGAATGTTGGAAGGGTTTGATTGGGCTTGATCCAATAGTCTGAGTAACAGTGTCCGAGCGGATTGGCACTTTGCCATACTGACTCCTCCAACGAGATGTAACCATACCATGTACGTGCTAGTTGTATCTAATAAAGCATAATCATTTGAAAGGAAACTGTCAGAAAGCTCAACATGATTTGATAGTGCAGGTACATACCTGCAAGTTGCAAGGTCAAACCGGATGACATGTTATTTTCACTCAAAATCGAAGACCCGTGTCCAGAGCTGCTTGTATTGGTTGCATTGGGGAGAAGGTTTGAATCCAAAATTTGCTGTTCTTCTGATACTGTTGCTATTCGGTTTTGGTCTTCATAACAATGGCAAAGCTGATTACGGCAAGATATAAAGCGGCCTTGTTGCGCGTCGCCGTTTGAGTTGATGTAGGATCCTTGGAAGCAAATCAAACAGGTGCAGAGAAATTTGTTGGTTGATGAGGGCGGGTGTTGTGGATTTGGATTCATGGTTGAAGATGGTGGATCAATGGTGGCATGGGCGATTCAGCAAGGAAGTTCAAAATTGACAGGTGATCTGTCTAACAGCTGACCTTTTCTCCGGTCGGTGGGAATTGAGATGTCACTCATCTGTCCCGAGTCAAAACTCGCGCACCCAGCTCAATGCCCCGGATGACCATTATGCAAAATGGACACCATTTTTCATGTGGTGTGAGGTCGTGAGTTCGAATCTCACCAGACACATCTCCATTTTACAGTCTTTACATATTTACCACCAAAAAGGGATTCTACTCCCTCAATTTCCATGTTTTGATCCAATAATAAAGTAATATTCCTAAATTAGGGGGTATCAAATATGACCAAATCCACCATTAAAACCCGTTGATTAGAAATTGCCAAATCCACAATTTCTAATCAACGGGTTTTCAAAATGGGGTAGCTAAAAAGCAAATGGGTTTTCAAAATGAAAAACCCTGGTTTTCCATCCAAATCCTTTATTTCCAAAATAGCCCAATAAAATCACATCTCACATCAGCTCACGCTTCACCATTCAATCCATTGCCTCTTGTCAAACCAAGAAAACATCACACCTCACCTCAACCAATCATGCAACAAGCACCCTCTCAACACAAGCAACTATGTCAAGCAGCCATGTCAGCTTGCTACTATGACAGAGCAACCTGTCACAAGTTTCCTACACAAATTATTATAAAAATAATAGTTAGAATATTATTTGATATTCTGAATCTACACTAAATTTAACCTAGGGTACCTCACTCACAGGTACCCCTAATTCTCACTCCTTCACTATGTAAATTAGCATACAAGAATTAGCAAGTACCTTTAATAAAAGGCACTTGCATCAATTAAATGCTTATATATGTAAATACATATGCTTAAACCCCATTTCCAGTCACGGAAATGAGGTGTTGTGTAATTTAGGGGAGATAGTGTAAATACACCGTGTTTCACTCAAACCCCGCGTACCGCAGTCCGCAGAACTTGCACTGCCAGCATAATTGCCTAGGATGAAGTCATCCCAGTTAAACTGGGATGCACTCAACCAATTTAAACTTGTTTGAAATCAACTGATGAAATATAAATCCAAGGGACCCCCCTTGGTTTTATATTTCATTGGTTGAGGTCAACCTACTTTAAATTGGATTGTTTGCATCCTAGTTTAACTGGGATGAACTCAACCTAGGCAATTATGCTGGCAGTGTTGAAGTTCAACCCAAGTGACTGAAAGCCCGCGCCAAAGTTGGGATATAAGCCCCCGCGCAAGCATTAAGCCCCTTACAGGCTCTCAGCTGGCACGCGGACTCCACAGTCACTCAGGTACACCCAAATCAGTAAAAACACGCCCCAGTGACCTCATTACATATGTTACATATGTAATAAAGGTTACTGGGGATAAAATAATTAATTATATTAGATTGTATTATTATTTATACATATAAATAAAAATATACTGACTGAACAAAACAGTACAAAAAATACTGTGGCTTATTATAAATAAGGCACTAGTATTAAATCTATAACAACCAGTACTGATGTACTACAGACTGTAAGACAATATAAATATGTAAATAATAATAAAATACATTAGTAAAATCAATTGGTGACGTGTATTCAAAGCAGGGGCTGCTGAAGCGTCACCAAGAAAGCAAAATGGCCAAAATGTGGTCCAAAGATCCCACAAGTTGGCCAATAATACCTACAGGGTCCCCAGGGGGAACTCAAGACTATTTAAAGGAGCTCTTCAACCGCCCAAAGAAGGCTCCTCATGCTTCCCAATACCCACTACCAACCTTACCCACTGCTTATTAGATATATACATCTTTATAACACAGTCTGGTAAGCTTCTTAGTAGTTATTCTTTAGCCCTGTCTTCCCCAACAACTTCACAGTGCCCATCAAGCTCCACCATCCATCCATCCAAGCGCTTCAAACTGTCCAGTTTCACCCAGAATATCCCCAAGATCCCTCAAGGTTTATTACTAGTAAGTAATAACCCTTCTCTTGAAGATATTCCCCCATTTCCATTCCTGGGATTAAACCACCCCTGTTCCAACAGGCCCCAGTGTTCCAGGCACCTAAATCCTCTGCATTTATTTGTAAGATACCTTAGAGGGATCTAAACCACCCCTGATTTATCAGGCCCCTCTGGTTTTTAATTATATTAAATTTATTTAATATAATTATTAACCTATTTTTCTCTCAATTTTTACGTCACAATTCCCCCATATCTTTTGGGAATTGTAACATTGTACCTTACCCAGAGTTTATATACTCTTTCCATATATCCTTGCACCACCTGTAGCTAGAAGGACTTGTCCTTGGCATCAGGGAGGCTGACAAGCCAACTCTGGTGCAACCGTCTTGATTTCCAGCTTCTCAGGGCCCCAATCAAGAAGCTCAGATTGTCTTACAGCCCCTCAAACTAGCCTGTCAGACCAGCTCCTCCGTATTGATGGTCACCGCCTTGGACTGCATTGGCAAGTTGATCTCCTACATCTTCTTCAAGGTCTCGGAGACCGGCTCAACTCCACAAAAGGATGGGGACAACTCCAGCAAGTCGGCCTCTCAAGTTCAGGCGGATGTTGAAATGGGTGACAAGGTGACTGGGATCATTTGCGACTTCTTTGCTGATGCTGCCTGTCCGGATTCTGTCCAGTTATAGATCATCAGAGCTCTCCTAGCCTTGGTACTGGCTCCAACCCATCCGGTGTGGAACTACTCAAAGGGCAGAATAGAGCTTGGAAGGGATATGTATAACTACACTAGTACTAATGTAGGTTATGCCAAAGGTGCTGATATAAGAGCTGCGTTCCTGACTAATGCTAAGGGGATGAGTGTAACACTAAGAATAAAATAAAAGGTGTGGCTAATTTACATCTACTCTTAGAAGACTAATACTAATGTGCTTGTTTACCACACACACCAGGTGAGAGGAATGGATGAAGGGGGGATGAGTTGTATAAAGTATATATATAAAGTATAATGTGGGGCAGGGTTGGTAGCTATGGAGTCAAAGTGGGCCAAGCAAGAGAGGGGCAGTCTTCTTATATTGAGGTTTAAGCTGGTATGTATATTTATATATTCCTAAGGGTGATGGTAACTCTACTAAGTATGTATACTAATTTATGGGATCTGTAATGTTGGTATATGTTGGGGTAATTCAGTAAGTCTGGGGGTCCATAAGGGAACAAGAGGGAGGAACAGGTGTCCTTATATATCTGAGAAAGAGGAGGAGCCATAAGGCTGGAGGGAGGAACAACTAGGCTATGACATGTAGCTGGTGGGAAAAAGGAAGAACATGACAGATGAGTAGTGAGAAAGTGACTTATATGAAATAGTAATGATAGTGACAGATGAGTAGTGGGAAGGTAGAATTTATGTACAGTAGATATGATGTAAGATGTTACTGAATAAAGCCTAGTCATGTGCAGTGTATGTTATGTAGTGTCTATGTATTTTATATAATATTTATTTTGTATCTTGGTTGTGTAATATATCTACTTATAATATGTACTTATTGTATTCTATAACTTGCTTTACACTGTAACTTGCTGGATTATTCTTGGTTTGCCTGTAACTCTTGAACCATGAGGAATTTGAGGGTGGTTGGAGTGAGTGACTAGGGTTAAAATGGGGTGTAGAATCTGATTATGCAATAATAATGGTGAATATGTGTAAGGTTTGGGATTTATATGTGTATATGTGTAAGTATTTGGGGTTTATGAATGATAAGTAATCTTTACAATATAGTAATGAAGTGGAATGGATCACCACATCCTCCCTCAACTTATTGTCTGACCCCAGACAATGCAGCCAAAAGAGAAAGGGCTGGAAAAAAAAGTGATCCATGGAAGTCCAGAGTATTCCTGTCCAAGGTCCAAGTGATCCAATCCAGTATTAGTCCATGCCAGTGTCCAGTATGAGCCAATCCAGTATAATTTGATCCAAAGTCCAATGTCCATAGTATTCAGTATCCATGTATCCATTATCCATTGTATTAATCTTCTTGTAAAATATATATTATAGTCTTTAAAGTGGTTGAAATTCCTTCTAGTATGCCATCTTGCTGAATATGTTCTTCATGTAAAAGTATCCTTGAAATTCTTGATTTTATTTTAATTATAAGCTAGGTTCATTATTTATTAGACTCAAATACTAAGCCATCATTGTACTTGTATACATGTATTTCTAATAAATGTTCATTCTAGCCTTCTTATTCTTATTCATATCTTCTTGAAATTCTTGGACACTAATAAATGCTTACTGATAATTCTTGAGGTGGTGGTATAGTAGGAGCAACAATTCTTCTTAGTCTGGTTTTATATATCTTCTAATCTGAGTAATCCTTTGGCCTCTGGGTATTGGTGCTGATATGACTATGTCCTTTGGGGTATGGTAAAATATCTTGATGTTGGGTTAAGTGGTTTCTGATTTGGTTTGATTGGATGGAATTTTCATTGGGTGAAGGGTGGAAACTGAGAGGATGCTTGATTGTTCTTCATGGGTTGGAATGAGTGGGAAAATAATATATGTAGCATGAAAGGGAGCCTCTTTGTGATGTGATGTTGATGGGTGGAATGAGTAGAAAATATGTTGAGTTTGTGATGAGCTGATGATGAGGTGGAGTGAGTAGAAAATATGTAGAATGTGTGCTTTGAATGATGAGGTGGAATGAGTAATCTGTTGAGAGGAGGGAAGAAAAAAACACAAAAATCCTGGTGATTTTCCATTTGGCAGTCAAGTGCTCCTCCCCCAACTTATTGTCTGTCCCCAGACAATGGAGGGAAAAAAGAAGAAGAAAAATGTTTTGACAGATTCTAATTTTTTTTACATATATGAATTCTTGGGAGTTTTTTTATATTTTATTTTATTTATTTTCCTTTCTCTTTTTTTTTTTTTTTTTTTTTTATGTTGATATTCTATTGATTTATTTTGATATTTATATTTTTATTTATTTATTTATTTATTTTTTTATTTTTATTTTATTTATCCATTTTTTTTTATATTTTATTTATATGTATTGATTTTATTTTATTTGTTATTTTATTTTACTTCATCATTTTTTTTTTATTTTATATGTATTTTGTATTTGGACAAAAGGAAAATTTACGCTGATAGAAACGCGTTCCCGGGTCGTACACCGGCGTCGAAAGTCGTGCGGAGTTCGGAGTAAAAAAGAAATGGCGTGTATGTAAATCGGAGTCCGGGGTATGAGAAATCTCTCCGAGCCGCGGTGAATCCGGCGCCGAAGAAAAAAAAATGTGAAAGAACAGAAACGTCGCGTCGCAAGCACGTGACGACGTTTAAGTAATAAAAAAAAAGAAATAAGCGTAAAGGCCGTTCCCGGATCGTACACCGGCGTCGAAAACGTTGGATGAGAGTTGTTTGTCAATCTGGGTCGCTCACCAGCGTCGGATATCGTTGTAGTTGAGGCCCGTCGTCCTGGTTCGTACACCAGAGTCGAATCGATGGTTGTTTGTTTTTATTATTTAAGCAGCCGCATTCGGCTGCTGTTTTCTTTCTTCCACTTATTTTTTTTTATTATTCATACCTAGGCATTTGTTTTATTCTTACATGTCTTCCCCTACCCGTCCAATTTCTGTAGCGTCGTCCGCTCCTTCGTCTACAAACAGCGACGACTCCCAATTCTCCGCTAGCTCTCCTGCCCCTCGGTCCGTTGCCCATGTCGAAATGTTTGGACCATTTCTTCGTGATTCATTTTCCCTGGAGGAACTATCCCCCCTTCGCGGCACCGTATTGGACCACCTCCTCGAGTTTGCCCGCGCCGACCACGCCAATTCCCGGAATGCTGCCGTTAGTCGCCGCCAACTTTTTAGCCGTATTTATGATTCCTTCGATTCTGTAAGTTTCTGTACTCTTTTTTTTTTTTTTTTTTTTTTTTTTTTTTTTTTTTTTTTTTATTGTTACAGATAATAAAAGAGAATTTTTAAAGTGACTTTTATGTGTATAATAATTTTTTTTTTTTTTTTATTTGTGTTTATTTATTTATTTATCTTTTGCTAAAGGTTTTTTTTTTTTTTTTTTTTTTATTATATTTAAATAATATAGATTTTGATGCATACCATTATCCAGGAAAAGGAAGAACAGGATAGGAAAAATAGGATGATTGCTGAGGGTATGTATTTTTTTTTTTTTTTTTTTTTTTTTTTTTTTTTTTAAATGGAAAATTCTCTGATAAAATAATGGTTTTCTTGATTTGCAGCAAACCTTCTAGACAATTCAGTGCCATCCAATTCCTCTAGTGTGTAGGATCCTCCTGGATTCCTGGTTTTGATTTTGTAAGGTCCATTCCACTTATTTTGAAAGAGTTTCCCCCATTGGGAGTCTAAAGCTTATTGTACACTAATACCAGTTCTCCCTTTTGTAGTGGCCCTCTGTCTTTCTTCTTTTTGTTCCAGTAGTCCACTGATTTTCCCCTGGTTTGTATAAGCTGTTGATGTGCCTGTTGAAGAATAGAATCCCTATTTTCCAGCTGATGAGTCCTTGCCAACAGAAGATCTTGAGTTGTTTTCACCTGGGCCCAATTTATTCCTAAAAAAGTTTCAAGTTCTAAATCTATAGGTAAGATGGGTGGTTGGCCAAATACTAATTCATAAGGTGAAAACCCTGTGGTCCTTTTTGTTGATATCCTGTCTGAAAACAAAACCAATGGTAAATAGTTTCTCCACTTCTTTCCTTCCTGTCCACAGAGCTTGACTAGAGTATCCTTGATTGCTTGGTGGCCTCTTTCAATCATCCCATTAGCCTCAGGATAATAGGGTGTGGTTACTTTTATTTTTACTCCAGCTTCCAGGAGAGTTTGTTTAAAGTCTTGGCCAAATTCTGATCCTCCATCCACTGTGACTGACCAAGGAGCACCATATCTGTGGATCCAATTTTCCAAGAACCATTGAGAGATTTTCTTTGCTTGTATCCTTTCTAGGCCAACTGCTTCTACCCATCCAGACAGGTCATCTCTTGCTATTACCAGGTATTTCCATTTTCCAGCTTTAATATGAACTGTATCCAGGCTGACTCTTCCAAAAAGTGTTGATGCTCCTGTAGGATTCTTGGGTTCCATTGGTAGTACTGAGTTCCTCTTCTGACAAGCTTCACAGGATTGGACCCACTTGGTTACACCTCGTTTTAGTCCTGGCCACCAAAATCTGAGTCTGGTCCTGGGCGTTGATCAACGCACGCCAACGGCGCACGCCAACGCCAACCCGCACGCCACTTTTTTTTGGCGTGCGGGGCCTACACGCCAAAAAAAATTGGCGTGTAGGGTCTACACGCCAAAATAAATTGGCGTGTGAGACCCACACGCCAAAAATGGCGTGTGGTTCCCACACGCCAATTTTTTTTGGCGTGTGGGCCCCGCACGCCAATTTTTTTGGCGTGCGGGTCCCCCCTCGCTCACGTAATCGAATGGGAGGTCCCATTCGATTACGTGAGCGGGCCAGCTGACGAGGTTATACAACCTCGTCAGCCGGGAGGACTTCCTCCCGGCCGACGAGGTTGTATAACCTCGTCGGCCAGGAGGAAGTCCTCCCGGCCGACGAGGCTATACAACCTCGTCGGCCAGGAGGACTTCCTCCCGGCCGACGAGGTTGTATAACCTCGTCGGCCAGGAGGAAGTCCTCCCGGCCGACGAGGCTATACAACCTCGTCAGCCAGGAGGACTTCCTCCTGGCTGACGAGGTTGTATAACCTCGTCAGCCGGGAGGACTTCCTCCCGGCTGACGAGGTTATACAACCTCGTCAGCCAGGAGGAAGTCCTCCTGGCTGACGAGGTTGTATAGCCTCGTCGGCCGGGAGGACTTCCTCCTGGCCGACGAGGTTATACAACCTCGTCAGCCGGGAGGAAGTCCTCCTGGCCGACGAGGTTGTATAGCCTCGTCGGCCGGGAGGACTTCCTCCCGGCCGACGAGGTTATACAACCTCGTCGGCCAGGAGGACTTCCTCCTGGCCGACGAGGTTACACAGCCTCGTCGGCCAGGAGGACTTCCTCCTGGCTGACGAGGTTGTATGACCTCGTCAGCCAGGAGGACTTCCTCCCGGCTGACGAGGTTATACAACCTCGTCAGCCAGGAGGAAGTCCTCCTGGCCGACGAGGTTGTATAGCCTCGTTGGCCGGGAGGACTTCCTCCTGGCCGACGAGGTTATACAACCTCGTCGGCCGGGAGGAAGTCCTCCCGGCTGACGAGGTTGTATAACCTCGTCAGCCGGCCTGCTCACGTAATCGAATGGGACCTCCCATTCGATTACGTGAGCGGGATCCTCCCACACGCCAAACAATTGGCGTGTGGGAGCCGCACGCCAATTGTTTGGCGCGCGCTCCCACACGCCAATTGTTTGGCGTGTGGGAGCGCACGCCAAACAATTGGCGTGCGGGGCCCACACACCAATTTTATTTGGCGTGCGGGGCCCACACGCCATTTTGGCGTGTGGGTCTCACACGCCAAATAAAATTGGCGTGTAGACCCTACACGCCACTTTTTTTTGGCGTGTAGGCCCCGCACGCCAAAAAAAATTGGCGTGCGGGTTGGCGTTGGCGTGCGCGCTTGGCGTGCGTTTATCAAAGCCCTCTGGTCCTTCTATAAGTTTCTGATACTCCTCTGTGGCCCAAAGATTCATGGAGGGAATGGAGGATGGAGATTTGAGCTGTAGGGTGAGTGACTACTATCTGGGAAAAGGGTTTGTTATTTCTATGAAGTATATTATTGGAGAGGAAGAATGAGGTTGATTTGTGTAAAATTTGTTTGAATTCCAGTTTGCTGCATCCAGGTGGTTTGTTCATGGTTGAAAGATATTCCTGCAGATGTTTCCAAATCCCTTGTTGAAGATTACTTGCCTCCTCCCCCAACTCAGCTGATGTCCCCAGAAGCAATCCAACAGAAGAATGTTTCAGTCCAAATCCAGGATGGGGTTTGATCCAATCTTCATCTTCATCAAAGCTCTGGCAATCTTCTTCTCCTGGGTCCAAAGGTCTTCTTGAGAGTGAATCAGGTAATGTAAAAGTTTTTCCAGGTGTGTGTACCAAATCAAAGGAAAATAACTGAATAAAAGCAATCCATCTGTTCATAGGGGCATTGGGAAGTGAAGGGTTGTTGATCATCCCAATAAGACATTGTGCATCCACTCTAAGCTGGAAATGTTGGCCCCATAGTCTGGTCTGAAGTTTCTTGAGGATTTTGGTGACACCACATAGCTCTAACTTGGATTGTGAGTATTCTGACTCTCTTTTTGAAAATACCACTGATTCATAGATAACAGGCCTGTCTAGTCCATTGGAATCTTCTTGGGTGAGTATAGCTCCTGCTGCAATATAACTGGAGTCCACTGATAATTTGATGAGTCCTGCTTCAGGTCCATAGTCCAATTTACTGAGGGTGATGTCTTTTCCAATAATTCTCTTCAGTTCTTCAAATGATGCCTGGCAATCTTCAGTCCATTCCCATATTGAATCTTTCCTAGTAAGTTTTCTGAGAGGTGCAGTGATAGTGGAGTAATTTTTGATAAACATTCTAACATAAACACAAATACCCAGGAATCCTCTGACTTCTGTTGGTGTGGTAGGGACTGGCCATGTTTCAATTTTGCTGAGCTTCTTTGTTGATATTTTCCTTCCTTCTTTGCAGACAACATGTCCAACCAGATCCAGGGCAGGGACACAACAGGCAAATTTCTTTCCAGATATGGTGAGTCCAGCTTCTTCAATCCTATATAGAATCCTTTCCAGAGTAATGGCATATTCATAGATAAACTTTCTGATTTGGGGGTTTTCCTTGAGTTTTTCTCCATTGTAGTCTGAAATAGGTCCCTTGATTCCTCCATCATCAATAAATATACCCATATGCTGAGGTAATTCATCCTGGAGGATCCACATCATCTGGGCTTGATATACTGCAACTGAATTGGTGGCTCCTTGGGGCAATCTGGTGAGTTGAAATCTTCCTAATGGGGTTTCAAAGGTGGTTAATGGTCTTGATTCCTTGGCTAACTCCCTTTTCATCATATCCCCCCATAATATCTCCTAGTCCATAGCATGCCCTTCCAGTAAAGGATTCAATGAGTTCTTCTGCGGATGGTGGTAAGCCTGCATCTTTGATGGTGATTTTGTTAAGTTTCTGAAGATCATGGACTATTCTGAGTTTTCCATCTTGTTTTTTTACGCAGAATATAGGGCTGGAATAGCTGGAAAAAGATTGTTCATAAAGGCCAGTTCTGAGTCTTTCTCTTATTAATTCTATGACTTGAGGTTTGATAGGTGCAGGGATTGGAATAGGTTTTTGCTGCCAAGGTTCATGAGGAATGACTGGGATGATATAGGGTTGTCCATAGGTATGTCTGAGTAGTCCTATTTCTTCCTCCACAAAGGCCAAGGAATTTTGTCTGAGAGTAATTACCCATACTAATAAGAGATATTCTTGTTCTGATAGCCATCCAGAGGGTCCAAAGTTGATGAGGTCCAGCCTTTCTTGAGTGATTTTGTGGGTTGGTTTGAATTGTGGAGGAAAAGGAGTAAGTGGAGTGGAGTAGGGATTCCTGGAGAGTTGGGGTCTTGACAGAGGTGGATTAAGAGAAAGGGGCATAGGTTGGTTTACAGGTTTGATTTTTTTTAGAGTTGATTTGTATTTTGCTAAATGAGTGACTGGTGTTTTATATTTTTTTGTTGGTTTGCCAGGTCCCCATCTGTCAGGGAGAAGAGTTGGAGTCCAGGCCCTGGTCTAAAAAATCCCTGGTAGCTGAGTTGACTGGTAGAGTATTTTCCCACTTTTGGTTGCTAGGCAGAATGATGGGTACCAAATAAGTTTGTCCAGAAGAGTCCATAATAGAAAGTGATTCCCCTTGAGCTCCATTGTACTTGATTGTAGCTGATACATCCATTAAGAAAGGCTTCCCAATAATTAGTTGAACAGGTCCTTCAGCCACCCAGAAATGTACTATCCTGGATACCTTTCCAATGGTTACTTCCACTTCCTCAGCAATTCCTGGTATATTGGTATGGTGGCCTCCAATTCCCTTAAGTCTCATAGATTTAGCAGTGAGTACCAATCCTAGTTGATGAGCCAGCCCTGCAGGTATGATATTGACCATTGACCCAGTATCCAAAAGAGCTTGGTGAGTCTGTCCATTTATGTTGAGATTTACATATCCAAGGGGGCATGAATAGTGAGTGGTCTGGTCCAGTGGTCCTTCCTCATCTTCTCTCCTTATGGTGTTAGCTGACTTAGTGGGTTCCAAAGGCAGCCTTCTGTTTGAGATCCTCTTTTTGAAAGCATCAGTGACACCGCTAGAGATAGCAAATATTTCTCCATAGGCCAACTCCATTTTTCCTTCAGTAAGCATCCTTTTGGCAATATCTTCTTCTGCTCCTGGGTAATCCTTGGCCAAAGTCTTCTCTAGGTAGGTTTTCTTTGATGGTTTTTCCTTGGGTGGAGTGATGGTTTCTTGTGTTTCTGAGTCCTGGAATCTGACATGAGGGTCTGGTTTCGGGTTCTGATTCTGTATCCTGCCTGAGGGAACTGGGGTCCTGGCCATATGTAGTAAGTCTTCTGTATCCATGTCCATAATGTTGTCTTTTTCTTTCCTGATCCTTTTGTCTGTCATTTTGGGTTCTTCTGGGTCCTTGGTTCCTCTGGTTCTCTTTCCAAGGTCTGCTTCATAGATTGTGGCTGGTTCAAGGTTTATTGCTTCTTCCAGTTGTCCAAAGGAGGATGATACATTGGGTTGGTCCTTGGGGAAGGCCTCTACTACAGATTTGATTGGTCTCCTGGGGTCCCATGGAATCATAGTTTTGTCTGGAAGTCTGAAATCTCTGCCATCTCTGATTACTGATCCTTTGGTAACATCTTCTTCTAGGGTCTTACATCTGGTGGTACTGTGGGTGTTTTCAAAGCAATAGTAGCACTTTAAAGTATAGGGTCTGGGAGCTGAGTTGAATCCTGGGGCTGGTCCAACTAGATGAGGAGGGGCTGATCTTCCAGCAGTAAGGGATGCAAGTTGTTTGGTGATATCTTCTAATTTCTGATCTGTAGTCCTGGCTTCCAGAGGCTTAGTGGTCCATGGCTTGGTAGTTGAAACAGGGTTAAAGGTATTTACTGGAGGACTTGGTTTGGAGATGGTACTGATTGGATTCAGGGTAGGGTTCTCTGGTTCCATTAGGCTCTTTTCCAAGACTGTAGCTGACTGAACCTCTCTGTGTATGTAGGTGAACAAAACCTGGGTGCTGGGAAGAATATGGCCTCCATCCTTGAGTGAAACCATCTTGTTGTCCCTGAGAAGTTCCTTGGTGATGGATATGGCTAGAGTTGGTTTGAGGGCTTTGAGCAGCAATTTTCTGAAATCCTCCAAGCTGGTGTAGTATCCTAGTCTGACCAAATAGTGGGTAATGGTTTCAAATTTGGTCCTAAAGCATTTGAATTCCTGCAAGGTGCTGATCCCTCCAGTTTGTGTAGACAGATTTACCAAGTTCCTCAAGTCTTCTTCAGTGTACTTGACCAAGGGGAGAGAGGATCCAAACCTAGTAAGTAGTTGCTCCTTCAATGTCTCCCAGTCTGAGTCCTCATAGCCAGTCATCTCT
Source organism: Puccinia hordei (assembly GCA_007896445.1). Classification (NCBI taxonomy): domain Eukaryota; kingdom Fungi; phylum Basidiomycota; class Pucciniomycetes; order Pucciniales; family Pucciniaceae; genus Puccinia; species Puccinia hordei. The sequence goes on from RDRW01000592.1 coordinate 118,913, forward strand.
TCTACCTCATCCTGGAGGTCTGATCCTCTTAGAAAGAAAATAATCTGTTTGCATAGTTCATGGGGAGAGGCACCATCAGCTGACCCAGCAATCTCATACCTTTTTATAAATTTATCCACAGGTATGTTTGATCCATCAAAGAAGAGGTTCCTGTCCATTGGTTTGATCTTGACTGCTCTATTGGAAGGCATAGAGTATCTGGGAATCCTGGGTTCCTTATCCAACAAGTGAGTGAATGGAGTTTCTGAATGTTGATGAGAAGCTACTGGAGAATGAGGGTGTGGTGCAAGTTGGTCTTCAGAAGTTGCTGATGAGTTGTTGTTGTCTCTGTATTGTCCAGGATTGGGGATGTTGCCAACATTGTTCCTGGAAGGCCTGGCTGGGTTGGGGTGGGAAGTCTGTCCTACATTGGTATTAATTGGTTGGCTGACTGGAGGGTAGATACTGGGGGCTGAGTAGAATCCTGGAAATCCTTGTTGAGACATGACTGGTAAGAGGTTGGTTGATGATTTATGGGTAGTGAATGTGGATATGTATAAGTCTTTTGAAGTGGTTTGTGAGGAGATAAGTTGATTAATGTCTTTATATTTTTATGTTTTTGTAGATGTTGAAGTTGTGGAGAATAGAGAAGGGGAAGGTGAGGTAGTAATGAGACTGGGAAGTATAGCTGTTACTAAAACTGAAGATATCTGAAGGAAAATCAGGCCACTGTTGGGACACCACTTGTGGAACTACTCAAAGGGCAGAATAGAGCTTGGAAGGGATATGTATAACTACACTAGTACTAATGTAGGTTATGCCAAAGGTGCTGATATAAGAGCTGCCTTCCTGACTAATGCTAAGGGGATGAGTGTAACACTAAGAATAAAATAAAAGGTGTGGCTAATTTACATCTACTCTTAGAAGACTAATACTAATGTGCTTGTTTACCACACACACCAGGTGAGAGGAATGGATGAAGGGGGGATGAGTTGTATAAAGTATATATATAAAGTATAATGTGGGGCAGGGTTGGTAGCTATGGAGTCAAAGTGGGCCAAGCAAGAGAGGGGCAGTCTTCTTATATTGAGGTTTAAGCTGGTATGTATATTTATATATTCCTAAGGGTGATGGTAACTCTACTAAGTATGTATACTAATTTATGGGATCTGTAATGTTGGTATATGTTGGGGTAATTTAGTAAGTCTGGGGGTCCATAAGGGAACAAGAGGGAGGAACAGGTGTCCTTATATATCTGAGAAAGAGGAGGAGCCATAAGGCTGGAGGGAGGAACAACTAGGCTATGACATGTAGCTGGTGGGAAAAAGGAAGAACATGACAGATGAGTAGTGAGAAAGTGACTTATATGAAATAGTAATGATAGTGACAGATGAGTAGTGGGAAGGTAGAATTTATGTACAGTAGATATGATGTAAGATGTTACTGAATAAAGCCTAGTCATGTGCAGTGTATGTTATGTAGTGTCTATGTATTTTATATAATATTTATTTTGTATCTTGGTTGTGTAATATATCTACTTATAATATGTACTTATTGTATTCTATAACTTGCTTTACACTGTAACTTGCTGGATTATTCTTGGTTTGCCTGTAACTCTTGAACCATGAGGAATTTGAGGGTGGTTGGAGTGAGTGACTAGGGTTAAAATGGGGTGTAGAATCTGATTATGCAATAATAATGGTGAATATGTGTAAGGTTTGGGATTTATATGTGTATATGTGTAAGTATTTGGGGTTTATGAATGATAAGTAATCTTTACAATATAGTAATGAAGTGGAATGGATCACCACACCGGGTGTCCGGCGAGTGCATCAGAGCAGCTTGTTGCGCGCCGTTCGCAAAGTCTATAACATCTTGTTGCTTAGAAAAAGTCCAACCAATCAGGCTATTGCTCAAGGGACACTTACTCAAATCGTCAGCCACATTTTTGGTTGAGCCCAAAAGGGAGAAGAACCCATACTCAGAACTCAGTCCCTCCAAAGGAACAATTCTTCCCATTGTCGCCCGTCCTTGCCCAAACCCCAAGAGAATGATTCCAAGGAGCCCCCCGCCAAAGTCTCTACATCTCCTGTCGTCCCAAGGGCACAATCTTCCTTTGACACTTCTCCCTCATCCACCATCGCGCCTGATGAAAATGCCCCCCCCGCTATTGGCCTCAGACACCTCGCAGGATCCACCAAGAAAAACTAACGCTGGATTGAGCAATGAAGAAGCCCAAATTACTCTGTAAGTCTCTCTATGACTCAGTTTGCTTGATCCTAGGCTCTATAGAAGATTGTCTCAATGATTTTTTGATTTGCTAGGGAGTCGTTTGAGAAGCGTAACTCATTTGATGGAGTCTCTGATCAAGATTCAGTCGGCAATCCCGTCATGAACATGCAAGATTACTATGTGAAGGATGCCTTTCTGGTTTTCAGAGCGCTCTGTAAGCTCTTGATGAAACCGCTTGGAACAGAGAGGTCAGCTCACCCAGTCGAGCAAGAATAGTCTGTTCACTATGCTTGATAAAACTAACAAACTCAAATGGTTTCCAGTGAAAAGGATCTGAAATCTCACGCAATGTGGTCCAAGTTACTATCTTTGCATCTGATCCTTAGCATCCTCAATACTAATCTAGCTATGTTTACCAATCCAAACGTGATTATCTATTTGACCTCCACTCGTGATCAAAATTCTTTTATCCAAGCCATCAAACAGTATCTCTGTCTTAGCTTGAGCCAAAACGCAATCAGCTCGGTCCTTAGTGTCTTTGAACTTAGCTGTGAAATCTTTTGGAAAGCTTTCAGTGGTATGCGAGCAAAACTCAAGGTTTGTACAGCTTCTTTCCGGCACTTTCTTTTGCCTTTTTATTTTCTTCTTCTTTTATTTTCTTTTTGATGGTGCTCATTGAATTTGAATTGTCTTCTACCAGAAAGAAATCAAAGTCTCATTGAACGAAATTTTCTTACCAATTTTAGAAATGCGCAATTTGACCGTCAAGCAGAAATCAATTCTACTGGCTGCATTGGGTAGATTGTTCCATGACCCACAAGCATTGGTGGAAGTCTATCTGAACTACAACTGTGATCGCACCTCATTGGGGAACATATATGAGCGTTTCATGAACATTGTCTCGAAATTAGCAACGACCCAATACACGACATTGACAACTACATCTCAATCGGTCGAGCTGGTAGGCTCACCAAACGCGCCCAGAAACGCTGCTTTGGGCGGGACCTCGCACGCGTTTGCAAGCTTGGCATTGATCCCACCATTGCTCAGCACGACCTCCATGTCTCAGGGGATGACCGAGTCAACCCTGTATTTGCACCAGTCCGTCGAAGCTCAGCTACAGCAACAGAGTCTTGAATGCTTGGTTGCCGGGCTGCAGTTGCTGGTTGGGACCATCCCAACAAACGCCCCCGTGCCCCTCGGCCCCTCGACAAGCGTCATGCATTCCTCCTACCCAATCCAAAAGGGTCACCGAACCTCCAACTTGAGCGCGTCTCTTTCTGAGTCTGGCGCGCATGGTCAAGACCCACCACCGGGAACTAGGGAAGCAATGGCCCCAATGGACTTGGTTACTACCATTCAGTCGCCTCATGCCGCGTCTACTATTGCTGGCAAGCGTGAACCAATCAATGACCCAGACCGTTTCCAGACCGCTAAGAACCAGAAAACTACACTCATCGAGGTAATCCGACAGCCCAACTTCAAGCCCAAACACGGCATCAATTTCCTGATCACTCATGGTTTCATCCGCTCAACTAAACCTAAAGATGTTGCTAGGTTCTTGCTCACTGCTGATGGCTTGAGCAAGGCTATGATTGGCAAATATTTGGGGGAAGGGTATGTGTTGCCAATGATCTCAAGCTGTCTAATTTTATATTTCCTTACTGATTAACTTTAATGTTTTCCCTCCTGCTGTCCCTGCAAACATCATACTTCCCTCATAATAGTGATCCAGAAAACATAGATACGATGCATGCATTTATTGACATGATGGACCTCAGTAACATGAAGTTCACTGAAGCAATGAGAAAGACTGAGGTCAGTGTGAATGCCTATGACTTACGGCCATGATGGCATTGACTAAGAGAAAAGACTGGTGTTAAACTTGAAACTGATCTTATTCCGGACCTTATTAAGAGAACAACGTCACCAAAATTTGAGCCTCAGTGACCAATTCTACAAATCGTCACGTTTCAAGCACGTCAAGCTCATCATCCCCTCCCAAATCCAATCTGATGTGCCAGTGACTGGTCAAAAATCAAGTGAGAACTGTAACATCCATTGGTGGTGTGCTCTTCCTCTTGATCAAGAACAGTCACGGCACATTAGTGAGGAGGAAGGAGGGGAGCAATCTTAGGCCTCTGGACCCAACCAAACTCAAGATCCTCCCCACATCCAATCCCCAATCCAATCTGATGTGCCAGTGACTGGTCAACAATCAAGTGAGAACTGTAACGTCCATTGGTGGTGTAAGAACAGTCACGGCACATTAGTGAGGAGGAAGGAGGGGAGCAATCTTAGGCCTCTGGACCCAACCGAACTCAAGATCCTCCCCACATCCAATCCCCAATCCAACCTGATGTGCCAGTGACTGGTCAAAGATCAAGTATGAACTGTAATGTCCATTGGCGGTGTGCTCTTCCTCTTGATCTAGAACAGTCACAGCACATTAGTGAGGAGAAAGGAGGGGATGATTCTCACCAAGAGGAGCCGCTGTCACCTTCCTTTTTGACCTACAATTTGGATTCAGATAGCACCTTCTCAGACAATGCCTCTACCAACAATGAAAGTAGTGACAACAATTCAGAATCATCTGATTTCTCCTTGAAGAAAGTAAAACTCAGCCGTCCACCTCACCCACCTACATGCAAGCAACACTCCAATCCCAATCCCCACGTGCCTCCTAACATGTCTCAGATGGAATCAAAGTCTTGCGTAATTTGTCAAATCTATCGCCAATGTGATCACTATCAAGAACAAGATATAGGTGTCAGCAAAGGGGTTAATGAAGCAGAAGTTTCTTTTCTGGCTCTTTTCATCTGACGGATTGTCACAAACACTTGCAGGTCCAACTCTTTCCTAAATTATTAAGTGGCAAGGTCAATTGTTTGAAGAAGAAATTGCATAAGTAATAAAAAGGAATTCAAACACACCTCTTCAGCCTCCTTCAGACCTATTCCCATTTGTTTCTAAAGGTTCCAAGATTGCTGACCAAGTCATCATGTATAAACAATATTGAATATATTAGCAATTGTCCAAAAAGACAATGAAACAACTGATCGATCTTACAAGTGGAGCCCTAGAGTTATTGGAATCAACAGATACATTATCTGAGTCATCTTTCTCAACATTTTTTTCCAAGTTTTTGTCCTTGGGACCAGAAGAGTCAGAGCTCTCATCACCGTTTTGAGCATTGACTTTGTACAAGGGCATCACAAACGGTTTCTTCCCCATCAGCTGATGCATAGCATGGAAATGTGGACACATTTTGTCAAGCTTCTCGTCAATGGTAATAATTCCTGCTGATCGGTCTTCATTGGGAGTCCACACTGCCAGCATAATTGCCTAGGATGAAGTCATCCGTGTTGAACTGGGATGCACTCAACCAATTTAAACTTGGTTGAAAAAAACCGATGAAATATAAATCCAAGGGACCCCCCTTGGTTTTATATTTCATTGGTTGAGTTCAACCTACTTTAAGTTGGTTGTTTGCATCCTAGTTTAACTGGGATGAACTCAACCTAGGCAATTATGCTGGCAGTGCCAAAGCCAGTGTCGAGGGATTGGGTATGTGTTTTCTTGCACTTGTCCTTGTAGCTGTTAAAACAATCTTTCATCTGTCTGGGGGTTAGATTGATTTGTGAAGGGGATTGATTTCTCAGGTTGATTGACATAAGCTGGAATCTGTTAATCTTCCCTTTGGCTGGCCTTCCAACCGCCTGTGCCGTACCAGTTCCAAAGCACAAATCATAATTCTTTTGGATTTTGAGCCAGTTGATGATTATGAGGAAGTCGTCCTTCTTTAGGTGAGAAGAAGTTTTTCCGGCTGTATCATTGTCAGAGACATGTTGTGCTTGCTTCTTGATGGGTTTCTTCCTGCTTGCTGACTTCTTCAGTATCACTTTTCCTTTTCTGGTGATGAATTTATTCATTTTTTTGATAGGCATTGTTCTGGGATCAGGGAATGATGGATTAATGTTTTTTCTGCAAGCAAGTTTATAATTTACTAAACTTACCAAATTTTGAGGAAAACTGAAGAAAAATTTTGGGTTTGTGATTGGATGGAGTTGTATTGGCAACGATTTGTTTTTGGTTGGGGTTGAATCGTGGAGGATTATTGATTGTATTGGGGTTGTATATTGCAAGTTTGGATCCTGAGTTGTGATTGGTTGAAATGTGGAGGATTGTGGTTTTTTGTAATTATATTGGGGTTTTTGGTGTTGATACTTGACACATCTAGTGCAAATAATGGCATTATTTGGAATTTTTATCCACTGGTTTCATAATTGTGGATTTGGTGAAACCCGTTGATTAGATAATCATGGATTTGGTCATATTTGATACCCCCTATTCTGTGTAAGATTATTTTGAAGCTTCTGACTTCTCAAAAATGGTTGGTGCCTTTATTAGAGCTTGAGAAAAGCCAGACAGGATTTTCCACTGAATTTGATAACTGTTTGGCTTACCAATATTAATTCTCACATTGCTTCAGAGATAGATTTTGGATAAGAAATATTTTTTTGGAATTTTCCAATTTTTGCTGCTTCCAAAGCTCACTAGCTAGGACAAGCCTCCCAAAATTAGGGGGAAGACTTGAGTCTGAAAGAATCTCCATAAGATGGGCTCATGAGCTATGTCAGTATTTTTGCTTCCTTTGGCCCACAACATAGGACATACCAGTCCCTTAAGGAAAGATTTGAAGTTACATAATATCCAGTTGTATAGGCAGTTTCATATGCTTCAGTTTTGCTTCCTAAAAGTGATGATTGATTATTTTATGGTCAAGGAATCTTAGATAAATCTATGTTCCTTGGGCATTACATCTGACCATCATTCAATCCTCCACTATCTCATTACTCATTCTCTCTCTGACCACTCTCTGACTCTAAATCTTCCCTTCCTCACAATCAGCTCTTCCTAACTTTAACCATACATTCCAAACACCTTTCACCCTTGCATAATCAAATACTATCATCTTAACCTAGATTGACTTATATAATATATCAACTTGAATTCATCACCTCAACTATACTACTCAAACCAACACTCATATCAACTCTATCAAAATTCCCTCTCAACTTCATCAAAAACTCTCCTCAATAAATCATGGCTCACTTCTCCAAATTGGTGAGAAAAACACAAACCCTATCAATCAATTTCTTATCATCATTTCTCTCTTGAATTATCACTTATTTTTCTCATTCATCAATAGCTTCTGTGTTACTTTATATTGATACTATCAAAACTTGTTGTCAGACTTCTATAAGAATACAAACATTGGGTTAAATCTTATGAACTCTCCTTTCTTTATCTTTATGTCTTCTTATCAATTTTTATCTGATCACTTTATTATACAGTCTAGTTTTTAGTTTTGCAGCAATAAATTGTAATTTATCACAGCATGTGGCTCAGAATCACTTTCTGGGAAAGGGAATGCAACTAAGAAACCCTTCATATAAACATAGGAAGGATGTGCGGGGCTGCATTCCTTGACTGCTCTGGTTGAGGAGGGCCTGAACCCTCTTTGACCAGAGGAACTGAGTGTCAGCTATGTGTATGAAACACTGGCTTACTGTCTATAAAAAGCGAGGTACTATCACTGTGCTGAAAGGTTATCAGAATAATAATAAATATTATTCTCTCTCTATAGTGTCCAGACTATGCACAGAGGATAAACTAAACTCCTTATAATTTTCTATTTGATATACAAATGAGTCAATCAGGAGAATACTAACAGCTAACCATATAGGTTTGGCTATCTTTCTGGATTTTTGAGATATAAGTAACAATATAAATTGTTACTGAGCAGCTGGCAAGCACTTGAGCTGATTGGCTACTGTCAGAGGTGGTAGTCTTGCAGCAACTGCTTTGTAAGGAATAGTCCAAGGTCTAAGATGGGGAGGTTCTAAGATAGCTTGATAACTAAGCCTCACGGTTTTGATGATGCACCACAAGACATATCTTCCAGGGGACTCTGCATAAGATTCCATTTTCCACATCAAGGATTCAACTATTGTACGGGTCAATATTCCAGATTCTCATGTATTTGGACAAACCAATCAGAAGTGGGGCATATTTTGAGTGATTTAATGTATCATATTAGCTTGGCAACTTCCTCATATCAGCAAAGGAAAGATGACATTGTATTATATGCCGAGGTGGTGACATTGCTTGTGGGGATTGGTTGGTAAAACAAACTCAACAATATGAGTTGACCCCTACCCATCAAAGACCCAGTAAATTCAAGCACAGAGCATCTCAAAATACGAAAAATCCATGATTTGTCCAATCAACAGATTACGTGTGTTGGCTGAAGGATCCCAATCAAATTCCGGCTGTGTTGTGTTGATTGTCATATGACATATGTGGAAAGATTCATCTGTTTAATCCACCTCTCATCTATTCCATTATATTGTTACATGCAAGCACCCTTGTTTGTGCAAATAACGTTAGCTCACATACGTTTCACCTGTTTATTGCAAGTCATCCGCTCAACTGCCCCCTGAAAAGTTAGCTGCTCGAGAGGTAGTTCCAGTGTCAGATCTCTCTATTTGCAGATACACCCACCTCCAAGCTCCCATTATAAAAACCACTCAAAGTTTCTTGATCCAATCCTCCTCTCATCCTCCATTCAAACCGCCAAGTATCAACCTTACAATATGTTATAATCAGTGTACTTAAATGACTACCATATCCTATTTATACCAAGCTCAGCATAGAGTTGACTTTCTCCGCGAAGCCTTTTCATCATTTGAAGCACTGGCTGTATCAATTGAGCCTGAGGATCTTGAAGGCCAAGGTCCTGTCGAGACGTTGGCTATGATACATTGTCAACATGCCACTCGTGTAGAAGCAGCACAGGATGCCCTATCCCAACTGGTCATGGAACTCTGCATTCCCTCTCACATAGTCCCTGATGGCTTGGCAATTTGGAACCTACGCTGAATGCGCTTTGGTAGAGGTACTTGGTCAGTCATATTTTATCAAAGGCCTACATTCGTTTATTGATTTGTGTATTTTCAGATCCCATACAAATCCATGGTTGGAAAACAGAACATGAGCGCAGGTTACTAAGGAGAACTTTCAACCATCGGGGCCATTGATACACAGATGCCAGGGATCATATGCTGAATACTACTAATCAAATGTAAGCTATTTTCCCCAAAATACTTACAGTTACTGACAGAATTGATCCTCAACCTTCACTAACAATGTATTGAATTGTCCATGCAGGTTTGGAGAGTTTTTTCAATAACTGCCACTCCAATCAATCTGCAAAACGTTTGTGCTATGAGTTGTGGATTGCTTTCTTGGGGTTTTCGCGGGCGTGGATAAACGCACGCCAAGCGCGCACGCCAACGCCAACCCGCACGCCAAGTTTTTTTGGCGTGCGGGGCCTACACGCCAAAAAAGTGGCGTGTAGGGTCTACACGCCAATTTTATTTGGCGTGTGAGACCCACACGCCAAAAATGGCGTGTGGGAGCGCACGCCAAACAATTGGCGTGCAGCTCCCACACGCCAATTGTTTGGCGTGTGGGGGGATCCCGCTCACGTAATCGAATGGGAGGTCCCATTCGATTACGTGAGCGGGCCGGCTGACGAGGTTATACAACCTCGTCAGCCAGGAGGAAGTCCTCCTGGCCGACGAGGTTGTATAGCCTCGTCGGCCGGGAGGACTTCCTACTTCCTCCTGGCCGACGAGGTTGTATAGCCTCGTCGGCCAGGAGGACTTCCTCCTGGCCGACGAGGTTGTATAACCTCGTTGGCCGGGAGGAAGTCCTCCCGGCCGACGAGGTTATACAGCCTCGTGCCGGGAGGAAGTCCTCCCGGCTGAAGAGGTTGTATAACCTTGTCAGCCGCCCCGCTCACGTAATCGAATGGGCCCTCCCATTCGATTACGTGAGCGAAGGGGGACCCGCACGCCAAAAAAAATTGGCGTGCGGGGCCCACACGCCAAAAAAAATGGGAACCACACGCCATTTTAGGCGTGTGGTTCCCACACGCCATTTTTGGCGTGTGGGTCTCACACGCCAATTTATTTTGGCGTGTAGACCCTACACGCCAATTTTTAGGCGTGTAGGCCCCGCACGCCAAAAAAAAGTGGCGTGCGGGTTGGCGTTGGCGTGCGTTTATCAACGCCCGGTTTTCTCAACTGGCCATGTCACCTTTGCTTAATGTTTCATCTCTCCATGTTATAGTGCTTCATCCTGAAATCTTTCCCAGTTCCATCAGAAGAGGAATACATGTGGTTTCCATCTTTACACACTACCTATTTCTTGTAACTTTCACACTCTTGTTGGTGTGGTCTCTGTCCAAGTCTTGGTTCCAATGAGTCAATGTGAGTTTAGTTGGTCAAGGATATCCAATTCAAATGTGATATTTTTTGTGAAACTCTGTAATTTCTTATCTTCATTGGCATTTTTCACGTTGAATGACCAGTACAAACCCCCCCCCCCCCCTTAAGGACCCAAGCGGCCAGATCCAGTAGGTTTGTCCCTGCAATTATTTTGACATCATGAAACCCATTTTGTACCCTAGTCTTCTTTTTCTATGTGCCTTGGATATTATTAAAATTAAATCTTGTAAAAAAACTATTTGTTCAAAAGCGGTCATGCAATCACTTTTCACAATCCATGATTTGTCTTATGAGCTTACATTGAAACACATGGCTAATTTCAAGTGGTCTTCTGTTGATTTCATTGTGATGCACTTGAAAATCTGTCCGTCACAGGTGACAATCAAGATCCAAACACAACAATTGTTCTTCCGTTTGACTCCTACCTTTTAGATACCCTATGTTAAACAGTGAATGTTCTCCTGTCAGGGAAGCAGGATGAAAACAGACTTGAGATGTGAATCACAATGACAAGGCATTACCATCAAAACCCCTTCTGTTACAACTCTGGGCCCAACATTGGATAACCTCAAGTTCCAGCCCAGCTTTAATCATACCCTTGTTGTTGGAGTGTAGTTTGACCTCTTGTGGCAAATTGATATGCTCTCATTTTGCCACAAGATACTCTTCATTTACCCTATGCCAACAGATCAGTTTGCATTTACCTCAACCCAGCCAACATCCCCTCTTGGAATCCAGCAATCAAGCCAAGCGGCCTTATTCCTCCCAATCATTAAGCCCGCCGGGCTTAATATGATGCCTCATAACTTGCCAGTTTTATAATCGTTCCAAAGAATTAAGCCTGCCGGGTTTAATGTTTTCTCTCTTAATTTGGAGCAGCTGAAAAACACATGATAACTTACATATCTTTCATTTCTCCATTCCGAACTTGTCCAGTCATGTCAAGAACAAGCAGTTGATCAATGAGAATAACACCGATTGTACTCCCATCTCAAGTTCCACCCCTCTTTGGCATGTGTATTTCCAGACTACTCAATTGTAAAGTATTTGGAGTGAATTTCCTTTTAGCTACGTAATAAAATCACTTGTGTCAGTTTTTTTCCAATCAACCAACAAAGCAAACAATCACCTACTCAACTGCCTTTGCTAGGGCCTGGCAAATTACCAATTCCCAGATCGCCAATACTTCCTCTCGGAATGCCACTTCCACCTCGTCCAACACGCATTGTCATCTGGTTTAGCATCCAGGCTTTCGCTTCCAAGCCAATTGTTGCCTGAGGGTTGAGGTGCTCTCTTTCAACTTGGGAAAGACTTTGAAGGAATTCTGCATTGTAGGCATCAACTGGAAGCCTACGGGGGATCGTTGCAAGTGGCACAATTGTCTGTGGAATTACGTCAGGGCTATGGTCCACCAGCTTATGGATACTCTTCATTTCAGTAGCCGTTTTCGCCACTGTTGTTGCAATCTCATCCAGTTTGTGTGAGCATACAGTGAACACTTCACTCCTCCAAGCTAGCTGTACCCGTTTTGGTTTGGCCGGAACGGGTTGATCTTCCCAATCGGATTACCGTGTCTCTGGAGAATAGGATGGCCAAAGCTGGATTGGCACGCATCTTGGTGATTGCAAGTGCTTGTCTCTTGTTCACAATCTTCAAACAGCCATCTTTAAGCAACTGGCCTGGCAATTCCTGATTTTTAAAACTCATGACTTACTTTAGTTTTCATCCAACCTATTCCTGCCCTCCTCAACTTGTCCACCCTCATATTTTCTGCCGATTCACTATCCATCTGGTGAGCCCTCCGCATTTCTTTTCCTTGGCCACGAACCCATTGTTCCAAGATCAGCTCCATCGAACCAACTTCCCCCCACATCACACCTGGTTGTGACTTGGTCCAGTTATGGTAATGCTTCATAAAGATTGTCGCCAAACTCCCGTTCCACAAAGATGAATTAAACCAACTGGCCTCCCACTCAAATGTCAACAGTCCAAACCCAGCCATCTGAACATCTTGCTCACACGCCTTCTTGATACTTAGTGGAACATCCAGGTCCGGGCACAAAACGTCAGCAGCCGGTGTAAACGAAGGGGGTGACAGATGCTTGCGAATACGTGCAACCTCGTCCTGATACACTTTTTGAAAGACTATGTTTGCAAGACTGTTGTGCTTCTCGGAAAAATCTTTCAAGTGAGCAATCATCTTTTTGTACCGCTTATCAGTCCAATGGTTCCAAGTTTCCCATTCCTCTTGGCTTGGGGGTGGCAGATATGCACCGATTAATTCAGGCATTCCCATCAGAAATTTAGTGAAATTCCAAATTGACCAACACAATGCCGTCAACTGATTCGGAAGGCCACATCCCACCACATCCCTTTGAACCCGTCTGACATTCTCCTGTGATTTATCATGAGCACGTTTTTGTCTTTGAACTCTCAGGTTATAATTCAAAAGGTCCTCTGGATTTTCCGGTTCACTTTTGGCATCTATGCATGTGGAGATAGGAATAATAGGGAATTAATCAATTAGCTGGAAAGAACACATCCATCAAAATCTGGTCAATCAATACCAAACACTTACCATCCTCAACAACATCATCAACATTTCCCCTCAAAAGCGCATCAAAATCCTCCTCACCCCCTTGATCACCAGATGTTCCTTCTCCAGTAGCACCTTGACCTTCGCCAGCTCCTTCAACCCCATCATCACTGTCAACCATATCTTCCTCAATATCCATATTAAACCTATCCTTATTTGCTGGGTAAGTTCTTGGAAATCAGAGTTAATTGGCGTAGACACAATATTCACTCACAAATAGCTCTTGGATTTCTTATGGAAAGATGTACTTCTAAGATAGCTATGAATTAGATATTGATGGGATGAGGGAGAAGAGATGAAGGGGATTTCATGGATCATACTGCTATTTAATCTGTGGGAAACAATGCCATCTACTGCAATGGATTCTTGCACGGCCCATCAGGCAAGTCAGTTCTACCACCCTTTTCCCTTCCCTTTGTCTAATTGTTTGGCTTCTTTATTTACCATACATACTAAATATAACCAAACAAAATTAATCTCATTCAACTAGGATTACCCACTAACTCCACATACCCTTCTTCTTGATCAGTCTTGAGGTTCGGGGTTGATCAAAATGAACATTGAAATGTCAGCATTCATCCAAGTAATTAATCTGTTTCAATATCTTGGCCCCATGCCTTTTTCAAATTCACAAATATTCCAAATACAATCAACAAATTAATTCCTGCATTTTTGATCAACACAAACAAATCATGGAAAACATACCACATTCCCCAGGCTCACTGCAGAGATTGTTTGCTTGTTCACACCAAACGTTCCCTCCTCATTCTCCAAAATAGCAATATGCCCAACGACCCTTGAATGATGGATGACCAGTTGTCTACTGAGCTTGTCTGCATACAAAAGTTTTGTATTCAACTGGGGATGGTCTTTGTACGGATTCTTGGGTTCATCCCAGCTGTTCAATGATGTAAAGGGGCAAATCAAAAAACAAACAGTATTTGTCACACCATCACTGAATAGCCGGCTTATCCGCCCAAACAGTTGCAATCCAGAATTGTAGAATTCAACGTTCGAATTACCGGGAGCCTTGCCACTGAAATTATTTTCTGGGACATACTTGTGATTGAACATCTCTACACTCTTCACCTTCACAACTGCTCTTTCCAACTTCCCATTGGCCGGCTCTTCATATCCAAATTCACTCAACTGAAATTTCCACAGATTATACACTCTCACATCAAGTATTAGCTTCTCTTCTTTTTTTTTCATCACCATATGAGGCAAATGGAAAGACTTTCCCATGTCAATAGCATCCTGCCCTTTCAATTTTGCTTGGTTGACATATCCATAGTATTGTGATTTCTGATTCCATGTGTTCATGATTGTTCCATGCATCTCTCCTGTTGATGTGTTAGATTAGACCTCTGATGAAGGCATGGACTCGAAACAAAGTATCAGAAATGCGACATACCAAGATGCTGGTTGTTTGGTATATTCCTCAGAATTCCATTCAGACGCTCCTGGGCCCATGCAGCAGTTGCTATGGGAGGCTCAAACCTCTCAATTACTTCGGGATAATGCTGTGTCAGATGTAAATTTGACTTGCTTGTATGATTTGGCCATCCCATTTGGAGGACTTCCTGGTATTCCTTTGTTAATTTTCTCAAGTTGATCGTATCTCTTTCATCCAGGTGGTGCTTCATGAGAATGCTTGTCATTTCAATTAATTTGATGGTTGAATCCCTCAAGACCTCCTGATGTGTCACCGTGTTTGAGCCCTCAATATATTTCTTCTGAAAAGAATTTCCAATCACCCAGTAAGGAATCATTGCCAGCGGAAAATAGACAGTATATAGTATTTGTTATGGTCTGTAGAGTACCCCGTTGGCTTCCGCATACCTGTTGTGGTCCCCTGTTGGTTTCTGTAACAGCTTAATCCAGTCAGCCAATTTTGGATCATGTGGGGTCAGTTCTCTAATCCTGGCAATGATTTTGGCGTCAGACAACACTAGGTCTTCCGTTCCCGCATCTTCCAAATCAGTCCCCATCACGTCCACCTCAAACCAATGTTCCCCATCATCCATTTGAATCAATTCGTCCAGAAACCAGCTGTCCAATGCCGCACATTCCGCAAGCTCCTCAAAAGTCCGCTTGGTGATGTTACCTGGCCTTAAAAGCTGACCAAATGTCAGCTTTTCTCCCGGTGCTGGGGTGAGGTCCGGTCTGCGGGATAGGGCGTCGGGTTTTGTCGATTGGCGTCCTGGTCGGAATATGATCTCGAAGTCAAAACATCCCATGGTCTCCGCCCATCTTGCCTGTCTTCTTGTGAGCTGCTTGGTTGTCATGAAGCTTTCCAAATTACGGTGATTGGTGTATACAATTGCCGTCAAGCGGTGTGGGTTCCCCTCCAGGTATTGCCGCCACTCTTTGAAGGCAGCCACAATAGCCAGTAACTCTTTGTCGAAGATCTCATAGTTGCGTTCCGCCTGTACAAGGGATCGGGACAGGTAAGCTACTGGGTGAAGTTCCTGGTCCTTGGTGCAAACCTGGGACAGTACCGCGCCGAGCGCGAAATCGGAGCAATCACATTCGAGTACAAACGGCTTGTACGGGTCCGCGATTTTCAGGATCGGGGCGGATGTGAAGGCGGTTTTGAGGGATTCAAATGCAGAGTTGCACTTGGCGTCCCACACGAAGGGGGTATCTACTCTTGTCAGGTTGTGGAGCGGTCTGGTCTTTCCTGAGAAATGGTCGATGAATCGGCGGTAAAAATTAGCAAACCCAATGAATCGTTGAAGTTCGGTGACATTCTTTGGTGCGGGCCAGTCTGTTACTGCTTGCACCTTTGCGGGGTCCATTCTGATCCGGTTGCATGATATCAATAATCCTAGGTATTCTACTTCCGGCCTTGAAAATTCACACTTTTCGGGTTTCAGCCACAATTGGTGCTTGCTCAATGTGTCCAGTATACTGCCCACCGCTTCTGCATGGTCCAACCCTTTCCGCGTGTAGATCATGATGTCATCTAGGTATGCAGCGGTGTCTTTCCCAATCCGTCCAAGGAGGATGTCTTGCATGAAGTATTGGAAGTATCCTGGCTCTCCCGTGGGACCGAAGGGCATGGTAAGCGGGGCAAATTGACCTGCCCTGCAGATGAAAGCCAGCTTATCTTCGTCGCCTTCCGCAACTCTGAGGTTTCCATATGCGTTGTGGAGGTCGAGCTTTGTGAATGTGTCCGCATCCAAAAGGCTGTCAACTAAGTCCATTGTCAGTGGGAGCAGGTACTTGTTCTTCACCGTTACCGCGTTGAGTCTCCTGTAGACAAAACAGGGTCGCAGGTTTCCATCCTTCTTTCCAGTGAATAGTACTGGTGCCGCCCACGGGCATGTGGTCCGTTGAATGGTCCCGCTTGTCAGTCCTTCGGCAATCATAATATCAAGTGCCTGGTTCTCTGCTGGGGATAGCGGGATGATTCTTCCGGCCTGTGGGGTGGATCCTGGGATCAGATCTACGCGGAAGTCATACTTTCTTCGCGGGGGAAGTCTCATGGCGCTTGATTTCCGGAACATGTCAAGGTGTCGGTGGTAGCATCGCGGTACCAATTCATCCGCGGTCCGCTCCGCAGTCGTGGCTTTCCCTTTTGCTGCCAATTGGGCCGATGTCAACCACGATGTTTTGGCCGTGCTGATTGCTGCAGGGGTATGTCCTAGGGGGGAAAGAGGCTTGCCAGCTGTTTCGGGATTCAAATGCGGGGGAGATCTATCAGACTCACGTTGCGGGGGTGTTATTGTGCTAACAGCACACACCCCCTCGTCACTAATCCTAGCTTTCCCCATGGGCCTATAGACCGTATGTGGGGATGTTGGCGGAGAGGACGATACTGCCTTGGCAGTAGCAATAATTTCATCGGGTACCTGGTCAGAGTGTCGAGTCTTGGGGTTCCTGGCGGGGCTTGCGAATCTATCTACAAGGCGTACAAGCTTGCCAGCTGTCTCGGGCAGTAAAGTATGGGGTGGGGGGTTGTCAAACTCACATTGCGGGGGTGTTATTGTGCTGTAAGCACACACCCCCTCGTCACTAATCCTAGCTTTCCCCATGGGCCTTTCGACCTTCTGCGGGGATGTTGGCGGGTAGGACGATACTGCTGCCGCAGTAGCACAAGTTTGGTTGGATACGGTTTCACCGGGTACGTGGTTGGGGTGTCGGGTTTCGGGATTCCATGTGGGGTTCTGGGGTCTATCTACAGGGTGTACAAGCTTGCCAGCCGTTTCGGGAATGATGTGGGGGATAGGGATGTCGAACTCACATTGCGGGGGTGTTATTGTGTTTAAAACACACACCCCCTCGTCAATCCTCCTAGCTTTCCCCGACTCGCCAGTTGGAGTGTTTTTTGGAATAGACGAAACCGCCGAAGCGGCCGCAATGTCCGGGGTCCATAGGGTACGGTTCGTCCAATTGATTCGGTGTCCATATCGGCGGATCCAGGGCATCCCTAGGATCCCATCATACAAGTCTTTCAGTCGTGTAATGATGAATCGGGACGGGCGGGGTTCGTCGTTCAACATCAGGTCTATCTCATGGGTTGCTCTGCTTGCGGACCCGTCAAATCCGAAGACGGTTCGCCCCGAGGCCGAAGCGGCCTCGAGGAGTCCCCATCGGGCTGCGTACAATTCACTCAGAACGTCGTGGGTTGCTCCGGAGTCTATGAGGAAGGATAGGGAGGGATAGGGGCTTTGGGGTGTGGCTCTGGGGTTGTGATGGTGCATGAAAGGAAACATTGGGGATCAATTTCATTTACATGTAATGTCTGACTAGCACCAATACTGCATGACAACTCCGCTACGCTCGGGAAGGGCACAACCTTCATTCCCGAGCGTCTCCATTTTTTGACTTATTGGCCCGTCCCTTGTTCACCTTGTCCGTCTGTCCCTCCGTTTTGAGCGCCGCCAATCCATCGGCTAGCTGTCGGATCTGGTCCTCAAGTGCGGAGACTGAGGCGGGTGTCCGTCCTTTCCCTTTCTTGTGTGGACACTCCCGAGAGATATGTCCTCGCGTCCCGCAGCGGAAGCAAAGTCCTTCCCGCATCATGCGGGCCTTCTCGTCCTTGGACAGTCGACCGCTGATCGCAGATGTGTCCATGGCGTCGGGATCTGGCTGGGTCTTCGCAATTCCGGTGGTCGTTTCCGCCCCGTGCATCTCCAAATCGAGCTCCATGGCTAGACCCGCTTCCTCATTGACAGTGGTGAAAGTGGTGCGGGCCAGCACTAGTGCCGTCCGAATGTCCCGTTTTAAGCCCTGTCGGTATTGGCTGATGAGGGTCGGGACCTCCCATCCGGTGGCAGTAGCGTGGGTGAGGAATGTGTGGGTGTAGTCGGCCACTGTCCTTGTCTGTCGCAGCGTTCGTAACGCCCGTTCTGCCTTCCCTTTCTTCTCGGAGTCGAAATACATTGTTCCGAAATCCTTCGTCCACCCGTTGTGGAACTACTCAAAGGGCAGAATAGAGCTTGGAAGGGAGATGTATAACTACACTAGTACTAATGTAGGTTAAGACAAAGGTGCTGATATAAGAGCTGCCTTCCTGACTAAAGCTATGGGGAATGAGAGTAACACTAAGAATAAAATAAAAGGTGTGGCTATTTTATATCTACTCTTAGAAGACTAATACTAATGTGCTTGTTTACTACACACACCAGGTGAGAGGAATGGATGAAGGGGGATTGAGTTGTATAAAGTATATGTAATATAAGTATAATAAGGGGCAAGGGTTTGTAGCTTTGGAGTCAAGGTGGGTCAAGAAAGAGAGAGGGGCAATCTTCTTATATTGAATCTAAACTGATATTTACATTGATATATTTATAGGTTGATGGTAACTCTACTAAGTTATGTATACTAATTTATAGGGGATCTGTAATGTTTGTATATGTAGGGGGTAATTTAGTAAGTCTGGGGGTCCATAAGGGAACAAGGGGGAGGAACAGGTGTCCTTATATATCTGAGACAAGAGAGGAGCCATCAGGCTAGAGGGAGGAACAACTAGGCTATGACATGTAGCTGGTGGGAAAAAAGGAAGAACATGACAGATGAGTAGTGAGAAAGTGACTTATATGAACTAGTCATGACAGTGACAGATGAGTAGTGGGAAGGTGGAGTTTATGTACAGTAGATATGATGTAAGATGTTACTGAATAAAGCCTAGTCATGTGCAGTGTATGTTATGTAGTGTCTATGTAGTGTCTATGTAGTTTATATAATATGTATTTATGTATAATGTTCTGAAATATATCTACTTATAATATGTACTTATTGTATTCTATAACTTGCTTAATACTGTAACTTGCTGGGTTATTCTGTGTTTGCCTGTAACTCTTGAACCATGAGGAATTTGAAGGTGGTTGTAGTGAGTGACTAGGGTTAAAATGAGGTGTAGAATCTGATTATGAAATAATAATGATGAATATGTGTAAGGTTTGGGTTTTATATGTATATATATGTAAGTATTTGAGGTTTATAAGTGATAAATAATTTATTAAAAGTATGGTAATGAAGTGGAATGGATCACCACATCCTCCCTTAACTTATTGTCTGACCCCAGACAATGCAGCCAGAGAAAAAGGCTGGAAAGAAAAAAGTGATCCATGGAAGTCCAGAGTATTCCTGTCCAAGGTCCAAGTAATCCAATCCAGTATAGGTCCAATCCAGTGTCCAGTATAAGCCAATCCAGTATAATTTGATCCAAGGTCCAGTGTCCATAGTATTCAGTATCCATGTATCCATTATCCATTGTATTAATCTTCTTGTAAAATATATATTATAGTCTTTAAAGTGGTTGAAATTCCTTCTAGTATGCCATCTTGCTGAATATGTTCTTCATGTAATAGTTTCTTTGAAATATTTAATTTAATTATAATCTAGGTTCATTATTTATTAGACTCAAATACTAAGCCTTCATTTGACTTGTACCTCTAATAAATTTTCCCTCTAGCAATCTTACTTTTATTTATTTAATCTTGAAATCCTTGGAAACTAATAGATGCTTACTGATAATTCTTGAGATGGTGATGTAGTGGGAAAATTAATTCTTCTTAGTCTGGTTTTATATATCTTATAATCTGAGTAATACTTTGGCCTCTGGGTGTTGGTGCTGATTTGACTATGTCCTTTGGGGTATGGTAAAGTATCCTGATGTTGGGTTTAAGTGGTCTTTGATTTGATTTGGTTGGATTGAATTTTAATTGGGTGAATGATGGAAACTGAGAGCATGCTTGATGGTTCTTGATGGGTTGAAATAAGTATATAAGATATATGTAGAATGAAAGGGAGCCTCTTTGTGATGTGATGTTGATGGGTGGAAAGAGTAGAAAATATGTTGAGTTTGTGATGAGCTGATGCTGGGTGGAATGAGTAGAAAATAGGTTGAGTTTGTGATGAGCTGATGATGAGGTGGAGTGAGTAGAAAATATGTAGAATGTGTGCTTTGAATGATGAGATGGAATGAGTAATCTGTTGAGAGGAGGGAAGAAAAAAAAACAAAAAAATCCTGGTGATTTTCCATTTGGCAGTCAAGTGCTCCTCCCCCAACTTATTGTCTGTCCCCAGACAATGGAGGGAAAAAAGAAATAAAATGTTTTGAGAGATTCTAAATTTTACATATATGTATTCTTGGGAGTTCTTATTGATACTCTATTTTATTTTTGTTTTTATTTTGTTTTTAATTTATTTCTTTATTTTTATCTGATGATTTTATTTCATTTGTTTTTATAAGTATTGATGTTTTTATTTTTTATTTTTATTTATTTATTTTATTTTATTGTTATTTTATTCTTGATTTTATTTTTTTTATTTATTTTTTTTACATGTATTTATTTGCTGTACAAGAAAAGAAAATTTTACGCTGACAGAACGCGTTCCCGGGTCGTACACCGGCGTCGAAAACGTGCGGAGTTCGGAGTAAAAAAATGTGAAAGAAAGAAAACGTCGCGTCGCAAACACGTGACGACATTTGAGTAATAAAAAAATAAGCGTAAAAGGCCGTTCCCGGATCGTACACCGGCGTCGAAGAGTAGGCTGGATGGGAGTTGCCTGTCAATCTGGGTCGTTCACCAGCGTCGGATGTCGTTCGGAGTTCGAAGTAAGAGACACGGCGTGTAAGTCGGAGTTCGGGGTATGAGAAAAGTCTCCGAGCCGCGGTGAATCCGGCGTCGAAGAAAGGATGTGAAAGAGAAAAGAAACCGTCGCGTTGCGCAAGAAAAGGAAAAAACGGAACGAGACATCAATTGTTCACGACTGCTGTCAGATGTCTTGTAAGTAATAATAAGCATAAAAAGAAAGAAAAAGAGTCGTTCCCGGATCGTACACCGGAGTCGTAATACACGTTTGACGGATTGATGGGTAAAAAAAACGTCGTCGTCCGGCGTCAAATTGTATGTAATCGATGCTTTGAAGTGAGATCAATAAGAAAAAAATCAGAGGCCGTTCCCGGATCGTACACCGGCATCGAGAATTGTTTTTATTTAAGCCGTTCGTTCGTTCGCTTCTTCTCCCCCTTTTTTTTATATTATCATTCTCTCTTTTTATTTATAATATCCACTCCCAAGTCCTCCTCAACCCGGCCAATATCGTTCGTGTATTCTGACCCGGTTCCATCCAATCGTTCGATTTGTATTGCCGGCAGGACGTCCTTTGGTTCGATCGTTTGCAATAACTGGTATATCCTTGCTGCTCCCCGTTATAT
Source organism: Puccinia hordei (assembly GCA_007896445.1). Classification (NCBI taxonomy): domain Eukaryota; kingdom Fungi; phylum Basidiomycota; class Pucciniomycetes; order Pucciniales; family Pucciniaceae; genus Puccinia; species Puccinia hordei. The sequence goes on from RDRW01000592.1 coordinate 140,751, forward strand.
CGACTTTTCGACGTAGTATCCCCTCATTGGTTAATTGTTCAACACCAGGCCTTGTTAGATAATGTAGGGAGAAAAAAAGAAAAAAGAAGAACGATAAAAGAAGATACTTCTTTTGAGATGAAGAAATATGGGAAGTAAGGGAAGACTGGATGTAAAATTTGAACAGAGGTTTAACTAATATTTGGAAGTAAGGTATGTTAATTTTAAGCAATCCTTCAGTTGCCAGGCTATGGAATACTAAAAACAGAAGAAAGAGAACTAATTGGTAAAAAAGATGTTTGAATTCCAAATTTCCAGTGCCATGCTTCCAGTTGATATTTGAGAGAAAGGTATAAAAATATTTAGACACTCCTTGCTGAAATGTTTTTGTCCCCTGCCCAAGCTGAGCTGATGTCTCCAGAAGCTGACCAAAAAAAGAGTGCTTGATTTCTGATCCAGAATAGGGCTTGTTCCAGTATTTGTCTTCACCAAGGAGAGTAGTTTCCCATTTTTGATTGCTTGGAAGGATAATTGGGACCAGGTTAGTCTGTCCAGATGAGTTTTTAATTGAAAGTGATTCTCCTCCAGTTCCATTGTAATTGATGTTGGCTGATAAATCCATTAAGAAGGGTTTTCCAATGATGAGTTGAGCAGGTCCTTTGGCTACCCAGAAGTGGACTTTCCTAGAAATCTTGCCAATTGTGACTTCAACCCCTTCAGCAATTCCTGGTATTTCAGTATGATGGCCTCCTATCCCTTTGAGCTTCATGGCTCTTTCAGTAATTACCAATCCTAATTGGTAAGCCAGTCCTTCAGGTATAATGTTGACCATTGATCCAGTATCCAGTAGGGCCTGATTAGTTTGTCCATGAATTTCCAGGTTTACATATCCAAGGGGGCAAGAGTAGTGAGTAGTGTGCTTCTGTTCTTCTTCTTCTTCTTCTTCTGCCTCCATTTCTCCATGATTTTCTGATCTATTTTCCTCATATGCCAAAAGCATTCTTCTACCCACATCCTCTTTTGCTCCTGGGTAGTCCATGGCCAAAATTTCCTCCAAGTAGGTCTTCTTTGATGGTTCCTCCTTGGGTGGGGTGTTGGATACTTGTATGTCTATGTCCTGGAATCTTACTTGGGAAATTGTGTGGGGGTCTTGATTCTGTATCCTGCCTGAGGGAACTGGGGTCCTGGCCATATTCAGTAAGTCTTCTGTTTCCATGTTCATAATGTTGTCCTTTTCTTTACTGATCTTCTTGTCTGCCATTTCTTCTGGGTCCTTTTTTCTTTTGGTTGTCTTCCCAAGGTCTGCTTCATAGATGTTGGATGTTTCAAGTGTGAGTGCTTCTTCCAGTTGTCCAAAGGAGGAAGATACAGTGGGCTGGTCTCTGGGGAAGGCCTCTACTACAGATTTGATTGGTCTCCTGGGGTCCCATGGAATCATAGACTTATCTGGAAGTATGAAGTCTCTGCCATATCTGATTACTGATCCTTTGGTAATGTCTTCTTCTAGGGTCCTACATCTGGTCATTCCATGGGTATTTTCAAAGCAATAGTAACATTTTAGAGTATAAGTCCTTGGGGCTGAATTGAATCCTGGGGCAGGTCCAACTAGGTGAGGTGGGGCTGAACTTGCAGCAGTGAGGGCTGCAAGCTGCTTGGTGATGATTTCTAATTGTTTTTCTGTAGAGCTGGGGCCAGAAGTAGGGGTAGGTCTGATATAGGGAGCTGGTTTACTGGAGGGTGAAGGTGAGCTGTCCAAGTTTCCAGAGGGTTCTTGTCTCCAAAGTTTTCTTCTGTCCATGACTGATGTTGATTGAACTTCCCTGTGTATGTAGGTGACTAAGGTATTGGTATCTGGAAGTATATCACCTCCATCCTTAGAAGCAAGCATCTTGTTGTCCCTGATGAGTTCCTTGGTTACTGATGACTCCAATTCTGGGCTGAGGGCTTCTAGGAAAAGTTCTCTGAATTCTTCAAGGTTAGTACTGTACCCCATTCTTACCAAGTAGTGAGTGATTGCTTCAAATTTGGTCCTAAAGGTCTTGAAGGCTTCCAAAGTCTTGAGTCCTCCAGTCTGTATGGCAGTGTTAACCAGATTCTTCAGGTCCTGTCTAGTGTATTTGACCAAGGGGAGAGAGGATCCAAATCTGTTGAGTAGCTGTTTCTTCAGGGTTTCCCAGTCTAAGTCCTCATGGCCTGTCATTTCTTCCACTTCATCCTTAAGATCCATTCCTCTGATAAAAGATATAATCTGTCTAGCCAAGTCCTGAGCAGAAGCACCATCAGCTGATCCTGCATTCTCATACCTCTTAATAAACTTTTCCACAGGCATATTGGTTCCATCAAAGAATAGATCCTTATCCAGGGGCTTGATCTTGATTGTCTTGTTGGATGGTCCTGTGTACTTGGGCATGACTGGTTCTCTTTCCAAGAAGTGGGTGACTGGTGTTTCTGAATGGTGTTGAGAGGGTACTGGAGACTGGGGGTATTGTCCATGCAGGTCTTCTGAAGTGTCTGCTGATTGGTTGTTGTCCCTGTATCTTGCAGTATTAGGGATGTTTCCAATGTTGATCCTGGAAGGCCTGGCTGGATTGGGGTTAAAGGTCTGTCCTACATTGGTATTGATTGGTTGGCTGACTGGAGGGTAGATACTGGGGGCTGAGTAGAATCCTGGAAATCCTTGTTGAGACATGGCTGGTAAGAGGTAGGTTGATGATTTATGGGTATTGAATGTGGATATGTATAAGTCTTTTTTTTTGAAGTGTTTTGTGAGGAGATAAGTTGATTAATGTCTTTATATTTTTATGTTTTTGTAGATGCTGAAGTTGTGGAGAATAGAGAAGGGGAAGGTGAGGTAGTAATGAGACTGGGAAGTATAGCTGTTACTAAAAACTGAAGATATCTGAAGGAAAATCAAGCCACTGTTGGGACACCACTTGTGGAACTACTCAAAGGGCAGAATAGAGCTTGGAAGGGATATGTATAACTACACTAGTACTAATGTAGGTTATGACAAAGGTGCTGATATAAGAGCTGCCTTCCTGACTAAAGCTATGGGGAATGAGAGTAACACTAAGAATAAAATAAAAGGTGTGGCTAATTTATATCTACTCTTAGAAGACTAATACTAATGTGCTTGTTTACCACACACACCAGGTGAGAGGAATGGATGAAGGGGGGAATGAGTTGTGTCAAGTATATATATAAAGTATAATGTGGGGCAGGGTTGGTAGCTATGGAGTCAAAGTGGGTCAAGCAAGAGAGGGGCAGTCTTCTTATATTGAGTTTTAAGCTGGTATGTATATTTATATATTCCTAAGGGTGATGGTAACTCTACTAAATATGTATACTAATTTATGGGATCTGTAATGTTGGTATATGTTGGGGTAATTTAGTAAGTCTGGGGGTCCATAAGGGAACAAGAGGGAGGAACAGGTGTCCTTATATATCTGAGAAAGAGGAGGAGCCATAAGGCTGGAGGGAGGAACAACTAGACTATGACATGTAGCTGGTGGGAAAAAGGAAGAACATGACAGATGAGTAGTGAGAAAGTGACTTATATGAAATAATCATGACAGTGACAGATGAGTAGTGGGAAGGTAGAATTTATGTACAGTAGATATGATGTAAGATGTTACTGAATAAAGCCTAGTCATGTGCAGTGTATGTTATGTAGTGTCTATGTATTTTATATAATATTTATTTTGTATCTTGGTTGTGTAATATATCTACTTATAATATGTACTTATTGTATTCTATAACTTGCTTTACACTGTAACTTGCTGGATTATTCTTGGTTTGCCTGTAACTCTTGAACCATGAGGAATTTGAGGGTGGTTGGAGTGAGTGACTAGGGTTAAAATGGGGTGTAGAATCTGATTATGCAATAATAATGGTGAATATGTGTAAGGTTTGGGATTTATATGTATATATATGTAAGTATTTGGGGTTTATAAGTGATAAATAATTTATTAAAAGTATGGTAATGAAGTGGAATGGATCACCACACCGTCGTACGAGAAGTCCGCCCCCTCCGTGACTAGGTCAATGTACGGTGCAGACCAAACGGCGGCGGGTCCGGTAAGGTAGGACGCGGCAAATAACAGCTTTGTCCTGTCGTCAGGGAACATGGCGCTGTTGACCGATGTATAAATCGCCACTTGACGGGCGAACGTTTCCGCCTTTGTCCCGCGTTCACCATCGAACTTGTCGGGGCATGCAATCTTTGGACCGCGGGTTGGGGTGGAACCGGTTGGTCGGGATGGTTGGTCCCGTTGTGCTTCGGCCGCTCTTCGGCGGGATCGTTCGTTCTCCCTTGCTTGAGTCATCTCCTCAAGCTGTCGTCGGAGTTGCTCTACTTCATCCATCTTTTGGGTGCGGGTGGAGTTGGGATTGTTCGGGTTGTCTGTCTGGTTTTGTTCAGGTGCCTGGGTGTTGGTTCCTTGCCTTTGTCTCCGTAGTGTTAGATCCTGCAATATGTTATGGTCTGATCTGTGGAGAGGAAGGCTCTGGGGTTCTGGGGTTTCTGGGGTTTCGGGATCCTATAATGTAGATTGCAGGATGAGGAAGAGATGTGGATCCTCGTCCTGACAGACTATATAGTGGTCTGTCTGTGACATGTACGTGATAGACTATCTACATGTGGTGCGGGCTTTAGTGCGGGCAGGCCCGCAATACGGCTCATGACAGTATTAACCACTCGGATGCTTTTAGGGAACCAGATCCAGAAAGTTCAAAGTTTGGGGAACTCGTGAAACCCAAGTTGGAATTGATGTCTGCAAAATCATGTTTTGAAGAACACGCAACTCTTCCTTTGTCAATTCAGGCCCTCCAGCCGTAACTCCCTCATCCTCTTCTCCCAAGGTTTGTGATTTGCCATGTTGAATTCCCGTCATTTCACTCCTTCTATCAGCCTCTCCTTCCTCATCAACCTCTGACTGGCTGCCAAGTGATAAAGTACCTGCAATACTCTGTGGATTCCTGTTTGTTGCTATACTAGAACCACTTCCCAGAGACCAAGTTGACCTTCTTCCTGAAGATGTATCTACTCTTGATGAGCTGAACGTAGTTGGTAGGGGTGGCTTGATGGACCAGCCCTGTCTTCTTGGATACTTGTTAAGCGGGAAAGATTTTTTGAATTTAAAATACGCCGCTTCCTTCCCCCCACTTCTTCATCCTCCGTGCCACTCAAGTCCCCTTCTGGTCTTTTCTTGCGCTTGGAATCCGGGAACTTCAACCCTCCAAAGATAATTTTCCCAACATCAGTATTCTTCCAGTTTATTTCATGTTCTATGGCTTTCTTCAGGAGCTTCCCTGCTCCCAGGGTATTCCAAAAACTGAGACTGTGATCTTTCAGGTCTCCCAAGAGTAACGCGTGCATAACTTCGATTCCACAGTACTCCACTGGTTGCCAGTATGGGAGGCTATTCAGAATGCTCCCTCTTGCTCCTTCTTCCGTAGCAATCTTCTTCCTCTCAGTGTATGTCTTGCACCTTTCCCATCGCCTAACTCTTTCCATGTGTGCCTTGTGCGTTTTTTTCTCAAACTTCCCCACGTCGATCTCATCAATATTGTGAAGGGTGATCTCGCAGAAAGAACAAAACTTGTCTGCTGTATGGGATGCAAATCCTGCTGTCTTGCGAATTGCTGGCAGGTCTCCAATTAGTGGAAATATGGCTTCAAATATAAGGCGGCCCTGGGGGAATTGACTCGTCTTTGTGAACCACACTCCCTTCCAAAATTCCTTCATCTCCAGCACTAGTGGTTCCAAGATATGGTTCATTTGATCCAGACTTGGCTCCTTTGGACCTGGTATAATCCCAAACAAGTATATGTTCTCCACTTTGTATCGTTCCATTAATGGTAGGTTGAGACACACCAGAATCACTGCCCCCAAGGATACCGACTTTCCTCCAGGCTTCTTTGCAAACGGATTGAACCAGTCAACATATAGGCTGAATACAAGATTCCCAGACTTTGAAGAAAAAATTTCGTTTGAGTCTGAAGGTCCCACAAAGGTTTTCCATACACTTCCATCCCATACATCACTCATCTTTTCATTCCTCTGGCTTTCATATTTGAGGTTCGAATCGGCAAGACATTCAAAGCCAGGTAGCCAGAGCTTGTGAGACAGCCAGTTCTTCAGAGGTTGGAAAGTGAACGTTTGGACTGGCTTGATGATCATCCTTTCAGCAGATCCTTCAATTGTGGCAAGTTTTGCGTCACAGAGTTGTTCTTCATTTTCAACCTCCTTCAGGAACTTCTTTGATGTCGAGTAGAATATAGTCGTACACGTGGTTTTGACTTCATGAGTCAACTCGTCATCCTTTCTTGGCATTTCAGGAATTGGATACAGTTTGAAACAATCTGGGCAGCAGATCATCTTTGAGAAAACAACATCAAATCCAAGGTGTTGTATGAGAGCCGTTTTCGAGAGAGGTATGTTGCTGATGATTGAGGATCCGTCAAACTTAAATTCCTGCGCCAGTTGTTTCACTTTTTCAATCTCTGTTTTCAAAAACTGTGTCACGTTTTTATCACTGACACCAGTGATAAGGGAAAGGAGAGCTGCTTGTAGCATTACTGCTAGACTATGTTGAGGGATAAGCTGAAACGTGTTTATTCGAGATGTTTGAGTGTTGAATATTGAATGATCACTCAGGCCTTCATTCACATTTCAATTTGATATGTCAGGAATAGTTGTCGTCAAAATTGTTGGACTTCCAGTCTACCCATTCCTAGTAAGTCAGCCCAGATGATTGAATGTTATCAACAGAAGTCCATACCACTCAACTTGAATATTTTTTAAAGTATGGGGACTTGGCTCGTCTTCCATCTCCCGTTCATGTGTCTTCCTCTTCATAATTGCTTTTAAATGTGACTTGAAACATGTTACTGGCCATGCCTTCCCCGCCTTCTGTTCACCTGTTTTGGAATGCCTGTAGGTCTCTTGACTTCAACGTAATTATATTGTGAGTGGTATGGTTTGTCTTGTAAATCAAGTACTGTTTTCTCCTTGGTAACACTGTTGTTAGATCAAGATTCTTTGCAACACATCATATCTCCAGATGCATAATGCATGGCATGCATGCCCCATGTTCCTTTGAACCATCACCTAATGGCAACCTTTTTGCTTGAACTCAACAGCTGGGTGGCCTCGTTTCATGTTGTGTATATGTTACACATGTCACATTTGTTATTTCTCAAATTAAGCCCGGCAGGCTTAATCCTCCCTCAACCACCTTCATTCGGTAGAGGCAAATTCCCAAATCTACCAACACCATTACCTCCAGTTGTCTTAATTGGTTCACCCTCACCACCCATTAATAATTTAAGCCCGCCGGGCTTAATCAAATCACAGGAGATGTACACACCCATTAATAAATTAAGCCTGCCGGGCTTAATAAAATCACACGAGATGTACCATTCCCACCAACTCACACAATAAAGGGGGAACTGATTCACAACTCTTGATTATGAATTCAGCACAGCCAGAACAATATATATTCACCCAGTGCAAGAAAATAATTTCAACACAATCTTATTTCAACCACAGCCATGGTCAAGTCACTCAAAAACGGAAAAGCTCCAGCCAATCAACGGAACCTCAACAAGGCCCTTTTAGAAATCATCCCTCCACCCACCTCTCACTTTTCCAGGTCCATGGCTTCTTTCTGCCGCCTTCTCCTGAATATTGAACACCTTGCTGAGGAACATTGGCAAGCAACACCATCACCTGAACAGATTCAACATGTCAACACCCTCACATTAACCATCACTAGCCATCCCACTCGTTCCAGAATGTCCCTCACCCCCTCATCAGCCAACATGCTTCATGGCATTTCACTCAAATGTCTCAATTTATTTCTCAGCGACTTGAAAGAAGCAACATTCCCCTTGGCAACTTTTCATTGGGCTTCTCCCTGGGATTCCCAGTGGAACAAGCTTTTGTCCTCATTCATACTCAAGCATTTCAACCATGCATACCACAACGGTGCCTTAGCCAACTTTCCCATCAATCCTATTCATCATGCTCTATCAAATGCAATCGCTGTTCTCAAACGCTGGTTTACTGGAAAAAAAACGATCTTGAGAAAAAAAAATACTCCCCTGATGAAATTGCAAAGAAAGCATACCAGGTGAAAAAGTCAAAGTGGTGGAAGCAGGTTTGCTAAATTCTTCTTGGTTTCCTGTTTCAATTCTTGACTATCAATTCTTTGTTCCAGCTATCTCAACGACGTACAGAACTCCTCACCACATTGGACATTCCTGTTGATTACCAGGATATCTTTGACAATTCTGCCTGCTGCTCAGACACTGAGCAACTTCCCAATGGTAACCTTCAGAGGATTCAATGCTCATGGCGTTCCCCAATGTTCTCCTTATGAGGTCATCAACTCGACCATCTTTACGAGAAGAATAAAGCTGAGAAGCTAGGTAAACGGTACAAGTATGGGGATTCTTTCTTTCTCCTTTGTCAAATCAGTGATTTACAGGAGAGGACTGTAAAAGTACCCTCTGGACTTCCCAAAAACTGTTACCATCCAGACTTCCTCTCCTCTCTCAATGAAATTGATTTATTGCTGCTTCAACCACAGCAAGAAATTGATTTTGCAGCTATTATACAACAGGTTTCTCCATCCTAGGCAAGTCTTTTTAATTGTTATTGTCGAGTTGGTTTCCCTCATTGAACGTCTCACCATTTCAAATTCCAGGTTTTCACTCAACGGAACACTCAACCTATTGCAACCAATTTCATCAATTCATCCTTTCCATTCTTCTGTCAAGACATTGAAATCAAAAACTACTCACATGGCCAGCTCAGCCTTCTTCCGTTTGATCTGAAAGATATTTCCCTCAATACTATTCATCACACAGTAGCGCACAACCTGTACCTTTGATTTTTGTCCAATCCTATACAGTCTATCTACAGCTTGTTCCTCCACTGCTGGGTTCCATGTCGGTTCCTATTTAGTATGACATTGTACAAAATTCAATCCATCAAATTTCCTACATCCCAATAGTTTTATTTGACTCACTATGATATATACCTTCTGCGCACATCTGAGATCAATGCCTACTCCTGCCGTCTTGATTGTTGCCAACAAGATTCTACATTGGGAATCACCACGAAACTGTTCCAAATTCTTTTTTCTTGTCTCATGATCTGTCTTTCCATAATGTGTTGTAAACCAAATCCCCTCATCATTCAAAGCTATTCCAATTCTACACAATCACAATAATTTCATATTAGTGTAACCTCTTTATCTACCCTTAGTTTTCAGTCACCCAGAATTTAGACTCACATTTCTAGGAACCGTTTAAATTCTGAAAATATTACTGCCCGATTTTCAGCTCCTCTCCCAAGAAATTCTTTGATGTTGCTAGCCAGATGTACAATTTTGGAACTCTCATTCCAACCATCGCCCTTTATTCCTGGCCCCTTTTCAATCAAAGCTGGGTGGTTGCATAGTTGCCGTAAATCTACAAGTTCCCCAAAGAAATCCGCAGAGTTCCATCCTTGTCCAGCAATTCAATTTTTTCCAAATTGGATCGCAAATGTTTCATGGTTCTTCTTGTAGATTTCATTCCATGGAGATTTCAGTTCAATGTTAACAATGCTTTCTAGTTTTTCAGGAAGCTCTAGCACTGTTGTTTTTAACCTTCTCATGCTGATTCCGTTCATAAGATTTTGAAGTGTTAATATCCCCCAAGGATCACATAGCTGGACCGGCACCTCAACACATTGCTTCCAGATTGAGTTGTTTGACCAGGGTTGCAGTTGAAGAAACTTCAGCAAATTGTGCAGATCTCCCAGGTTATTCTGCATCGGTGTACCTGTCAGGAACAATCTTCTTTGTGCCTTTAAGCCTAGGAGTACCGTACTTCGATTGGTCTTGGGATCCTTCATATAACTAACAATTTATTTCAGTTTTATTTTATACTATCATGCTCATACAACCATACATGGCTTCACTTACTGCGCCTCATCCAGTACTATGCGGAACCATCTGACATTTTCTAGATTCAGATCACTTTTTCCCTTCCTCACTTGGTTGCTCGTTCCAACTTGTTGACTATCAGCACTTTCCTTTGATCCAGAGTTGCAAATCGATTCGTACGTCGCTAGAACAATTGCAACTTTGCAAATATCTTGAAACTGAATGGTCGATCTTTCTTTACCGTAAAACACTTTGTATGGGAGGCTACCATTATCAAAATGAGTATTGATTTCGTTAATCCAGTTGTCCAACATCGATAACAGGCAGATAATTAAAGTGGCAGAAGTCCGCATTTCATCTTCTTGATCTTGCTTTTTGTTGGCAAATGCAATAGCCTGCTTTTGTGAGAGTTGAATGGTGCTTAACGTCGTCAGAGTTTTTCCTAGTCCCATATCATCCGCAAGAATACACCCATGACTTTCAAACATAATATTCTTCTCAACAAGTCCTTGTGCCACGGCATCTGAAAATAATTGCTTTACCCATTTGTTATCTGGATTTGTCCATATTTCATGAGCTATTGATATCTGATCGGATTCGCCCCTTTGGATAAATTCAACCGCTTTATATTGGTGATCCATCAGTGTTGTTTGGCATCCTGGGATCTTGAACGTTTTTTCTGAATGTGTGGTTTTCGGTGAATTGTCAATTTGGCTGACACCAAAAAAATGGCTTGGCTGATAGTTGGGTATCTTCTTGATTGGAATATTTGATAACGAGAAAGCTTTCATCACTCGTGATAACAAACCAAACGGTGAAAATATAAATCCATGGACATGCAAAGTATTTCCATGTTGGGCTTGCACATAGAAGAGTCGGAGAAATATTTTCTTTGGGTGTGAATTGCCAACAAACGATCTTGAGGAAAGAGGCTCAGAAAGTTGACCTATCTCCCCAATCAATGGACTAATCAAACGGCTCTGATGGTCATTGAGATCTCCAACCTTTTCATAATTCGAGCAGAGGATATGTAGATTTGTTCTTCCTCGGTGAAATACTGCATCTCGAAGACCACTGGTGGACTGGTTGGAGGATTGTGGAGTTCGGACAACTAGTGTAGTGAAGAAGCCTAAGCAAGATATTTTGGACATTGTTGGTTTTGGTAAGAGAATGAATATGTTTCTGGATTACCTGACAATGTGTATCATCTTTTATTCCCTTTTAGCTTGGGTGGGGCATAGTGTAGATATGCTCGGATTAACCATGGTGGACATTGGGAGGAGGTGGTGTGCCTCAAGCCATGCATCTATGGGCATCTTGCCCTTGATATATGGGTCGACTCTGAAAATCCAAGGACAAATGGTATCTAACCTCTGTTGATGATTTGTTTGTTCTTATATCTCTCAAAAACAAAATTTATGTGAATCGCCTCGACATTCCTTGTTTGTTGAGGTTATGTCAAGACATCTCCATTGCCTGGTTAAGAACTGTTTAGCACTTAACCCTTAGTATTGTTTATGCATGTTACATAATTCACACATTCAAGGGCCTTTTAAATTAAAATTCATGTCGCTTGTTATATAACATTGTGGATATATCACATTCAAATTGTTGGTGTGCATGACCCCTTAGCTATAAGAGTACCTTATCCAAATAAACTTTTAAACACTCACAACTGCATGTCTCAATCAAATCCAAAAATCTTTTGTACTGGTACCAACATGTAACAATTCTTTTTTCTTTTTTTCTCGTGGAATTCATAAGTTTTGAGTGTTATAATTATATACCCGGATGCCAAATCAGCCATCAAATAATTACTTCATTATATACCTTATTCTGCAGAGACCAGATAATTATCCCAAGTATGCACTAACCCCCTGAATGATATATTGACATTGCAAGTCAATGAAGATCATTTTTGTAACATGTTACTTTGCATTGTGAGGAATGTTTGGACCAAATATGTCTTTCAAAACTGTGCAAACTATTTGGTGGAAAATTGTGCAAACATCTTGGAAGTGTGTAGATAATTTCAAATATCAAGCTTAATGGATTTAAGTATATACACAGTATATCTCATTTGATATTCCATCTATATTCCAAACTCTCTTTATCACTCAAATAATATTGAATAAAGACTTTAGTCAGATTTACAAAAAGAATGTTGCAAACCTACAACAGTCAATTGCTTCTTTTCCTTAAGAAATAAATGTCCAGGTTTATATCAAGGTATTGGTATCGTAATAATAATAAAACAAATCACCCAGGCAATTACCATTATCAGGCCTTGGGAGTAAAAAGGGGGATCTAACACAGCTTAGGAGATTTTATAATTCGAATCAAAATACAACACAACTTATCAGTACACCATATAATATTCATGAGCTACTTTTTAACTTGAAAGTTTCAACCAACCCAGGAATAGTTGTTCAAATTTTAACCCAAAATCACAAGTGAAAGTTTGACTAGCATTTATTCCTTTTCATGGTTCCTCATGACTTGTCAGTTTAAACTCAGCAGGTATCCTACATTTTTCTGCCATTTCTTTGTGACTTGAATTAGTTAAATTTTCCACATCCTTATGAATATATATTCAGATTGAAAACAATTAATGTTGTAATGGAAAGAAAGAAAGGAGCTCAATCATATAAGCCTCAGAGTGAAATTCAGTGCAAGGTTCCTATTATAATCATCTTGAAATTAAAATATGCATTTAAATTCATCATAGATATCTTTTCAGAACAGTGCTTTCATATTGGTGTATTATAGACAGGTTCTAGCTAAGCTTACATTTACACATTATTTGATTTTTCCTGGAAGCTGAATGCATGCGGCTTCACACCCCAGCTTGATGTACATAACTCATGAATGTTTACTCTTCAGAATTTTTTTTTGTGTTGTTTTTCTGAGTTCAAACTCATTATTTTGGGTATGGATGGTTGAAGTTTATACTGATCAGTAACCATACAACTAGTTCTGGTTGAGATAATGGATATTTTTTATAAACATGATACCCAAATAATAATCAAAATTTAATTCATATAAAAGACCCCTTCTCAATCAAGCCAAATTCCATGACAGCTGTTTTTATTTTTGACTGAAATTTACCCTCATGAATTATTGTACGCTCTGGAAGTTGTAAGTGATTGGTAATATCATTATTTCAATATTGGACATCATCAGGATTCACCCAGATACAACAATTTGATTTCATCAATCCTTGTCAAGATCATTCATAATCAATAAGATCAAACATGCTACCATGTGACCTAGAAGATTGAGAATACCAAGCACACTGAAGAACAGGGTATGAATCTTCATAAATCAGGGTTCTAACTTGAATACATTTTTCACATTAAATTGATTGATGAACTAGAATATGTATGTATATTCTCACGGGAATGGTTACTCAGCAGAGTTACAAATAACCTGAATCAAAAAATATGTCCTTAGAATACGGTTTGAATTTATTTATTTGTTTTAATTCATATACATGAAGCTCTTGATCTGAATTTGGTCATTCCTCAAGGTTTGGAGGATTTTACTTACCTTGTAAAAAATTATTAATTAAATCTATGTAAATACTTCAACTTTGGAGCAGTCGTGTGAATGCAAGATACCACATTGATACATTCAGTTACAGTGGGGGATACAGTCTAGATACAGTGTTGATATGTTGAGGATAGGTAAGAGATAAGCAAAGGCACCTCCATAGAGGTGCCAACTTTTTTTTCCTGGTGAGATGGTCCTTTATCCTTTTTTTTGTGTATTTGAAAATTGATTTTCCAAGGATTTTATTTAATTAAATTTCCTTTATATTTTGATAAAAAAAGATATAATATTTGTTAAGGTTTTTGAATATGGTCATGAGTGTGGTTTGAAATCAGAGCCTTATGTTCAAGTCTGATCTTTCTAAGGCTGTTATTAACTGTTAGACTACACCACCTGCAATTACCTGTGGTTTTCTGTGCACCAGCAGCCAGTGGCTTTCCCTCAGAACTCATGCGGGTGCAAAACCTCAGCAACTTGTGCATGCATGTGTACTTACCACACATGCATATACACAAAGCAGATCAATCAGCAAGCATATGTATTGACATATGTATTTAAAGTAAAATTCCATTCTCATGTCAAGTTAGCAAAGCTGATGTGTAATTTCAAAATCAGTTAGCCAGATTGATCAGCCCACTTGACTACTCATCTGATCACGAGTAGTGAGTCTGTTTTGCATCTGTCAGTTAGATTAGACTGTCTTACTGACACACATAAAATGACACTAACCTGTTTGCTTTCTTCCCCACCAACTTCCAAACCATACTGTACCTACAACTACAATTTAACAGATACTGTTAAAACAAATTTCACAATGACCTCTTGTTAGAATTCTACCCCATGCCCATAAGAGGGCTTACTTCTCTTTTTGTTCCTTCTTCTTTCTTTGGCCCCTTTTTCATATAGGCCCTCTCTAGCTCCTTTTTGTCCTTATGATGTATTTCATTTGCTCCCACATGAAGGCTTACTTCTCTTTTTGTTCCTTCTTCTTTCTTTGGCCCCTTTTTCATCTAGGCCCCTCTCTAGCTCCTTTTGGTCCTTATGACGTATTTCATTTGCTCCCACATGAAATACATTCTGCACTTAGTTCTGAGCCCATATCAGCAGTACATGCTCGTGTAGAGACTTTCTGTCTGTTGTTCTAGGTCCTTGAGTGTACCCCACTCTTGATTTCTTCAGCTCATTCCTTCAGTCATCCTGGCCCTTGGGTCATTATTCTTTTAACTCTCAGATGATTGCTGAACTTCAAGCCAGTATAGCCCAGTGCAACAAGATCATCAACCACTGCCAGCATAATTGCCTAGGTTGAGTTCATCTCAGTTAAACTAGGATTCAAACAACCAATTTAAAGTAGGTTGACCTCAACCAATGAAATATAAAACCAAGGGGGGTCCCTTGGATTTATATTTCATCAGTTGATTTCAACCAAGTTTAAATTGGTTGAGTGCATCCCAGTTTAACTGGGATGACTTCATCCTAGGCAATTATTCTGGCAGTGAACCAACTCCTCCAAAGAGTTCAAAACATGGAACTCCAATCAAAGAAAATTGGCAAACAGAAAGCCAAAGAAGCTGTCTCTAACAAAAACAAGGCTTCAAAAGCGGCCCAGGTACAATCAGGTGAATGTCACTACGCCAACTGAAAAGAAATCTGTTGGTAATCCTTTCACCAAAAAAACTCCAGTCAAGCAATGTGCACAATCAGCAACTCCAGTCTCTGCTAAGAAAAGCCCCCTCCGGATGACTAAGCAAGACCATCCAGAAGGATTTGAACATACCAAGGTATTGTTTTTACCAATCAAAAATAAAAAAATAAAATTTCTGACTCATATTGATATCACAGGCAGCCTTCTACGTCCACATAAAGGTCTTGTGGGGTATGGTATCCAAAGGGTCCATCCCCTTGCCTCCATCGGAGGATAAATTACATGCTTTTTACCAGAAATTCCAATTGACAGACAAAGTTGAGTCCGCCATAACTGGAGGTCAAACACTCCTAGCCCTCAACACTATCCAGACTCTCAAGAAAGCTTGGCAGAATTGGATTAAGATTGGAAAGCATATGATACATCTCTTGGAGTTAAACATCCAATACTTCCACTGCTCCTTGTCTAAACTGGGTCTTGCTGCTTGAATACCCAATCTGGACAAGCAAGCCAACTTGCTGTACAACATAGCACATAAGATGGCAGCCATCAAAACGTTCCACGAGTGTGTTGCCGGAGCGGCCTATATGTATATGAATGTCAATGAGACATTTGTGAATGACTTTGAACTTTTGACGCAAGCTTACAATCACTATGTTCACTTGACATGGGCTGGGATATGCTCAAAAGAGAGAAAAGAGAAAGGAAAACCTGATTGGGACGAGAAACAAAAAGTGCTTCAGACAGCCCGAGAAAGAGTTAGTCATTTTCCCCTTGACAATTCCAATGATACTGACACTAATCCTGCCTTCACAGCTCCAAACCAAGCAATACCAATTTGTGGTTGGCCACAGTCTACCCAAGCAATATATTAAAATTATCAATCCATTACAGGCGCATAGTTATGATGAGTACTACCCCAAGAAAGATGTCTACATTGTGAAAAAGCTCCCTTTTTGATCTAGCGCTGCCAAAATATTCTTCCATTGGCTCAATGAAGTCATCAAGCAATCAGAAATTGAAGATGGTAAAAGAAGAGTTACACCTTGCTGTTGTGTTCAAGTCAAAAACCCCCCGCCTACCATCTTTCCCAAGGCCCCCAAAGGCTTGCCTATTGACTTTTACAACAAGAACTGGTTCAAAAGCAAGCTACCATCTCAACGCCGTGATCATGCTAATATAGACTTGGTAGCTTTCATTGTCAATCCTCTTGATTCTTTATGGTTCAAGGAAATGCAACCATGGCCAGCTACAATCTTGACTTTGCAGCAGAGACAGAGGCTAATTCAGCATCGGAAGAAGACAGGGATAGTGATTACAGCCAGATTATTGGCTTTGAGAATACCAAGAATGAGGAAGATGAGGAGGAGTAAAAAGACAACAAGGACGAGGACACAGAAATGAATGTGGCAAGTGGAAGTCGCAGCAAAGATGCTGATGAGAACTATGAAGAGTATGATGATGAGGAGGTCATGGATATTGAACATTACGGCAAGGGGTCTTGTTCTGGTGGGTTTCATGAAATTGAATGGAATGCCTGGCAGTAATTTCACTGTTTTCACTTTTGGGGTTGTATAGTAGATCCCATTTCTTTGGGCCCAATTTCACGTTTTTGTTCCAAATAAAGCAAGTACCTTGATTTTTGGTTGAGTAAATTTTGTTCTGGATTCAATCATATCCCTGTTCTCACAAGAAAAGAAATCATGTTTATAATGTGTGTCATTTGAGAGGGAGAAAAAGGAGATCATTGGGAGTTCGGTTAGAGCAAACACTAGGGCTGACTAAAACGTTTTCTAGACATGTTGGATTATAATGGGTCAAAGTGCAGGGGGGAATAATGGAGGATTATACACACATATATGCAATGGAAATCACTTCAATCATCAAGTTCCATAGGGACATGATCAGTGGGCCATTGCATGTCTTTGGCAGGCCATGTTGTCTCAGAGAGGCCTGTAAGTGGTTGGATCAGGTAGCTTGGGTGCAGGACCCCAAAAGTCCACGCTGGAAGAGGGAAATAAGCCACCGGAATGACCACATCAGAAAGGTGAACATGCGTATGGGCTCAAAATTGAATGTGTAAGATGTTCAATTTGTGGAAAATGTGGTCCAAATGGTCTGCTTGACCTCTTGAGCCTGAAGAATCTTCACCAAAATTGAGTCAAATCCACTGTGGATTTTGACTATCTCACATACTTGGACATAAAATGAAGGACCATTAGCCATGTATTCAATTACATCATTTGGTTTTAGGGTTGAGATCCGCTTCCCCCCCCCCCCCCCCAACATCTACAGAGTGCAATGACTTCCCATGGTTGAAGAGAACCCTTGCGTCTTTAGGGTGAGGATATTCATTGCAAGACAGCAGTTTGGGTGCGGATTGCCAACAGAAATCCGGCATCTCTCCATATGCCTGCGGATCCATCTCAAAGTTGACGCCCCTTGGTGTCGTACATTTTTCTTTGATTGCACAATCGAGCCCTCCTTGTGCTTTGAGCCACTGAATCTGGAACAAATTGTTCATCATTGTTACACCAAGGTGCTCTAAGCCAAGACGTAAGCCAAACACCTTTGAGCCCTGGTAGTACAGCATATTCTAGAGACTCACTTGGATTTGTGTTTGTTTTGCACTTCTGAAGCAGTCCAATCAACCTCTCACCTGGAAATTTGGACACAGCCATTAGAGGCCCCCACCATTGCATTTGCTGAGGGATGTGCAGGGCATAATGGTGATTTGGTAAGATATTCATGTCAGGAAATAAACACGTGGAATTAGTTGTATAAATGTCATACTTGTGTGCAAATTCATCACAGTCTTTTGTTTTAACTTCTTTTGCGGCCGCAATGTTAGTGCAGCAAACCAAAGCGCAAATGTTGTTGATTGAATCTCGATTTCGGATCAGGCTTTCCTGGACATCCCTCCCAATAAACAAGTTAAGTTCACACAATGGCAAGTGGATGGCATACAGTGTATGCCATTCACTGGCCTTGAGCTTTCCATTTTTTGCCTTCCCAAACTGTTTAGGAATCCTTGTGACTCCTGCGACACCCACTTTGCCAATTGCACCAATTATTTTATTCTTCATTGTGTTGCTCCAGAAATCAGATACCAGGCTAGCCTCTTCATTTTTCTTGGTAGTTTAATAAGCGCTCTCGTCAAGTTTGTTGCCATCTTCTGAGCCCTCCAGCTCTGGTGTGCCATTCAAGCCCCAGCAAAATCAAAGTTGATGCTGCAATACTCCCTCAAACCAGTTATGCATGACACCTAGGACAACATTGTTGACTGGATCCCAGTAAGGGAGATGATTGAGCTCAGATGACTGGACTCTGCTTTCTTTGACTAGTTTCATTTTTTGGGTGGAGCTTGCATCAAGCCAGCGTGTTGATGTTGCTAAAGTTGCTATTTGGTTCTGAAGTTGACCAATTTACATTTCGGAAAGCTGAGTCTTGAGAATATTGCACCATGAACAAGTCTTTTTTGCAGTGTGAGACGAGAGCCCCACCACTTTGTGAGTGGCAATCATGTCACCAAGAGGTGCGCCAAGCTTAGCTGTCACGTGTTGGCCATGCGGGAACTGGTGCAATTTGATATAGGTGGCCTTTTTTAGAGAAAGTAGCTCATCTACTAGTGGTTTTAAGATGTGATTGAGGGGTGATTTGAGTTGAGTTGAACTTGAGTGCTTTGAGGACAAGTCTAGCTTCCAGAAAGCTCTCAATTGAGGGTAATCAGTTGTTCTAGCCGGGTCTAAATTGGGTTTTACCGAGTAAGCCACAATCATCTCTTCCACCTGCAGCATGGATAAGAGCCACTCAAGCCATGTTGGAAAACTTTGAGTAATGAAAATAGATGTTGGGTTGGTTGGGTGAGTGCGTTTGGGTTTTGGTTTTCTACTTTTGAATCAATTATCTTGGGCCTGGGGTATTCCATTGAGTGAAATGAAGTGTGTCTCATCAAATAGCTTGTTTCTGCAGACTGACAATTCCCTATACGCCTTGTACTGACAGGCCAAGGGGGAAATCTCAATGTTGTAGAGAAAGTAGCATTTCTTACACCAAACATATTCTTCAAGAATTGGGTTTAGATTTAGGTGCTTTTTTATTGTGCAGATGTCCTGCGGTATCTTTGTTTCCAGTTTGGGTTTGGGTGAAAGTTGGTGAGATTGTTTGATCAGGTAAGTAATGTACATAACTGCCTGATGACACTTTTCTTGACTTAGCCCAAAACAAAGGTACAGCCAGGTGATAAAATACATGACAAAAACTGTATTGGAGTAGCTTGGTGAGTTTGGTGAATCATTCAGTGATTTCTCAAGATGAATGCGTACATTAAGTTATTGCCAGTGGCTGGTATTCTGTATTGTCCAAATCAGAGAATTGTGAGTAATTGGTGTCCAAATCTTGTCTGTTAGGCAGCTTGGAGGGCTGATGGTTGGCTTTGACAAGGTCTGGGAACTCCTCAATAGTAAGCTTAAGGAGTGATTGGGCAATTTGCTTGTTGTCCCTGCTGATCTTGGTGAGGTGCTTGGTCCAAGTTTGTGGATGTACAAAAAGTCCTTGATAGGTGACACCTTCCTTGACAAAACTGTTATTCAAGCATTTGGGACATGTACATAGTATTTTTCCATTTGAGGGTAACATGTCTAAGGGTAAGATGGGTCTTGGAAGTGAAAATAATAGAAATTGTTAGTGACAGATACCAGGGGGATGTAGTCCACATACCCTTTAATCGTGGATGGGTGTGGGGGCTTGTGTGTAAAAGCATCAACAATCTGTCATTTTGTCCTTACCTAATTGCAGCTAAGGATATAAGGCCAATTCTTGAGCTATAATTATGTAACAGTCTTAATTTAGAAGTTAACCAGACTTGGTGGTATTGGTTGGGAGAAAGTGAACTGGCAAGGTATGATAGCTGTTTCTCTCTAGGGAATAAACAGTCAGTCAGAGGCAGTTGATAACTTAGATAATATTACAATAAGGTAAGTGTACTTGGGAGCTTCACAAGGGGGAGGGAAGGTAGGATTGATTGGGAGATGATTAATGCCAAGGATCTGTGTTTAATTCTACCAAGGTAAGTGTTAATACCTGATACATCCTTGATCAGTTATCCATAGTGCAAGAATGTGTTACTTGATCTTCTCTATGCCATTATAATGATCATGGACTTATAAGACAAAATGATGATTTATTTACAGAGTAAAGTAAACTTTTGATGAGATCAACATTTATTTATTTATCTGTTGCAGTCTCTTCGACCTCAATTGATTTACATTCATCCATGACCAAACCAGTTCACTTCCTGATCATCACTTGACCATCGCAACAAACACAAAAGAGCCCTCCCACTACGTCGTGACATGATGAGAGAGATATCCACTGGACCAGTCCTCCATAGGGTTTGACCAAGTGACGACAAGGATGATAGGTTTATAAACTATTTTATGATATTAACCTAGAAACTTCCATAACTACTTCTTTAAAAATCTTATGGTTTCCCTTTTAATTATCACTCACACCAAATAAGTACCCAACACAGGCACATCTAAGCTTAATCGGTAGTCACACCATCCTCTTTCGGTCAACCCTCTCTCTTCACATCTTCATCCATCTGTACAACAACAACCCTATCCTTGTACACTTTTGTCTGCTTCTTCTTCATCCATCTTAAACCCAGTCTCCATCCTCACAATCGCTCCTCAACCTCATCTCGCTGTCTCCTGGAAACGATGCATTCATTCTTCAAATCAAGAAGCTCAAAGAAACAACCTAGCCCAAACCCACCCCTCACCGATCGAATCCCAGTCGTCCACACCACCCAACTCACTCTAGATGAGCTGGGTCGTTCATCTCCTCAACTCACCCCAAACCAATTCACCCCTAACCTCGACCAGCAACCATCCTTTCATTCAACCTCTCAATTCAATCAATCCGATTCTGAATTACAGCTCATCTATGGTTATATCGGCCTCTACACCGAAGTGGAACTCGATCTACCCACGGCTGCTCGTGCTGCTAATCTGGTCGCTCAGGAACTCAAAGCCAGAGCACTCGAAACCCCTTTACTATTTAGCACTCATGCACTCGACATCTCAACCGAAAGTACTCACTCCCTCATCAGAGCCTTTGTTCACAATCAACATGAATTACCCCAACGTCAGTCCTCTTTTTTTTCGCTTCTTATCCCCATCAAGAAATACCCACCCAAAAGAAGAAAAAAAAACACCTGAATCTTTCTAATTTCCCATCATCAGATCTAACAATACATAGCCCTCACAATCTGGCGGCTTTCCTGAAATGGATTCTTTGTCGTTATGTGAACGGACGAGGAGGACATGGTTTCTTCCAATGGGAACAATATGCTAGCTGGAGAGAGTCTGAGAAAGGTACCCAGTCCCTCCTCTCATTCCTTCCATTCATTTTCTCACTTCAGCCTCTTGCACCTTCCAGCATTCGGTTATCCCCCTAGATTTCTTAGCACCCACCTCTTGGTCCATATCTCGGCCCCTGCTGCCAGTTTGCTGTCTTGTCTCCTTGACCTTTTTGCTAGCGCATCGGTTCGCGCCGATCTGACTGGTATGACTGTCCATAAGTGTGGAGCTTTGTTTGGGTGTGTTAAGTTTATCCTTCTCCAGTTTGTTAATGAGACTCAGTTTCTCGCGATTTCTTCTAGTGCCTACATCTTTGGACTCGAAGATGATAAACCGTTTGAACAAACCTACACCCATTGGTTGCGTCAATCACATGCCACCGAGCATCTTATCCTTGCACATGTATGTCTCAATTCTTTATTATTATTATCTCTCACCCTTCAGGCTCAGCCCTTACCTGCATCACATTTATAGTAAACGTTAAACTTCCAACAGATGCGTGATCTCAAGGCTCAAAGTCCTACCGGAAAGCTACCTTTACGAATGGAATCCTCTATCCAGGGCTACCCATCAATCATCCCATCCCTGATCAAGACCCATCCCAGCGCCAGACTCGAGAGAGTTGCCCGATTCCAACGATTAACCTCTTTCTACAATAAGAATCTTATATCCAGTGCAGGCACTTGGAACGTCGCCCGAAGCAAGACTTGGGACCGCCTCAAGCCCTACCCCGAAATCGGCGCAGCTCAATATCTCAATCATTCTAAAGCTGGCTTTTCCACAGAACCATCCAAGTTACTATGCTCTCCATCTTACAAGCACCTACTCAACATCAAGGGTCAACTGAATCCCGACAATGAGGACGACGATGATCTGGGTGCCAACTTTGAAGGCCCGCAGCGGTTCAAGACCTTGGTTGAAAAGGAATGGTCAGGCTTCATGAACCGAGGATTTCAGGAACCAGACGCGAAAAAGTTACAATTCAACTTACAAGAATCTTCAAATGCGAAAATGAAAATGAAACGTGAGACGATGGATTGGGACTCTTTCACTGGTGCCGGATTTATGGGTAGGGAGACCTATAACCCTACCGATCTCGATTTCAATGCCAACATCCAAACGATCGCTCCTCCCCGCAGTACCCCGCCTATTCCCAAAAAAGGAATCTCAAAGAAACTTATTAAAACTAACAAGAGTCATTCCGTCTTCTCTTATGACACCACTCCGATCGAATTACCTTCTTTATTTGTGGACGAGAACTTTTTCGAGGCATGGGCTGACGTTTTAGTTAGCTCGGGCTGGTGCCATGATGAGCTCAAAGAAGTTAGCTGGATCCTCATTCACTGCAAATGCAAACCGGCAGATTACCAAGAGTTTGAATTTCGGCCCACGCCACTAAATCCCGACGGTCGTAACGATGATATGTGGGCCTTGTTTGAGGAGGTCATTCCAGCGGAGTATCAAGCAGCGCAGCTCAATGCACAAAAGGTCGCTAATCATAAAAATAATCGGCGATCTTTCCTCCGTGTCATCACTCGTAAAGATAACAAAAAGTCGGGAAATGGATCAAGTTCGGACAGAGGGGCCTCCACCTCACAATCGTCTCTCAACTACTATCCAATTGCACCCCAGTCACATGCACCCGCTATGTCGAATTCTACCTCACAATCATCTTCAAACTATCAAGCAGACTCATCATCCGAATATTCAACTTCCCGAGCTGCATCTACAACCCCTCAATCTGGCCATGTAGGCCTTTTTCGCTCGCTTTCGAAAATGATTCAAGGTAGCCACTCCCTCGGCAATATTAACAACATACGCCATCCTGCTCATCTTCACACTATGAATTTAGACGCCGAGATAGTCGATACGCTAAATCCATCTCAATTTCAAAACCCAGCGGCAAATCAACCAGAACCATGGGTCAGACTGAATGTCGACCAAACTCCCACTCGGTCAACCCACCGACCTGTTTTGAGATCCGTAGTCAGTTCTGACACTACTCGTGGCTCAGGCACTTCCATTCGCCTTCACGGAAGTAAGTCACAACCCTTTGACCGGCCAGCCAATCCGACGCCTCCGCCATCAGATCGACGGAGAAGCTCTTCCAGTAATTCAAGTCGTGATTTCGCGCCCAGTACCGACTATGAAGGGCTGGTTCATGATGGAAGTCATTCTTCAGCTATCACACGGTCCATAGCCAGTAGTTCTGATTTCACTGTCGAACTCGTGGAGCGACTCCCCGAAAGAGCTTCTCATTTACGGCCGCCATCATTGATCCCCGTCAAGAGTATCCATCCTGCCAATTCAGCACGAAAACCACCCCCGCTAATACTTCCAAGTGACTCAATCCACACCGAAAATCCAGTGTACAATCCATCCAACCGTTCGCTCATGTCTCGGGTAAGTTGAAATTGATATTAACTCAGTGTTCCCTCACATGTTTCAAATCCCACCGTCGTTACCACCTCTTGTATGTGCTTCTTTGGGATTCTGCTGCATCTCACTCCCATTCATCACACGTTTACCATGAGCGAGGCGTTTTCTTTCTTGAATTACACAATCAGTCACGCTTAATTCCCGCATCAATGCATTACTATGTATACATAATACTTTCAGGAAGAAAAAAAACGCACGTTGCGGGAAAGCAGATGCAAACTTTATTTGATGAAATCCAGTTTTCAACTTTATCCCTCAGCTGAGTCACTGATATCATAATCCGGTTTTTTTTATGAAAAAAGGCCGAAGCAACACAACCCAGTGCTACCCATGTCCCAACGCCACGGACACCATCATCAGCTACATCCACCGTTCATTCTGAAACATCATCTCCGTCCATTGATAAACTGGCTTATAATCACAACAATGTACAGCAGAAAAGGCAAGATGAACAAATTCCAGAACAGGCTCGACTTGAACAACACAAGCTGCTGCAACAACAACAGCGGCAGAGACTAGAACAGCGACGGCATCAACAGCAGGGGACGAAACAGCAACAGCAACTCCTAGAAGAATCATCGCGAGCAAAAAAAGAGCAACAGCCACTTGTGCAGGGGCCTCGGCCGACACCGCAACAAGAACCGTATCACCAACCAGAAAAGTCGTACCTAAGAGTGGAACCACATCATCAAGAGAAACCGCCGCACCAGCTTCTGCAGAAACACAAAGCGGCCTTACAGCCAGTACAAAGTCACCTAGACTCCCGGTTCTCTCCCCAGTCCCTCAAATCAGTACTGCAAAAAGTGGAGCTTCATAACTCTGTTTCCTCAGTTGGTTCGTTCGAATCTCCTGGGCATAGGGACGATGATTGGCAACTCTCCTTGCGAAAGTCGGTCACCCCTCTAAGTCCTATCATCCATAATCACAATTTCTCTACTGGGCCGGTCTTGCCTCCTCAATTCGACATGAAGGCCAAAAAAGTTTCGAATAGTGAGCTCTTTTTCCATCCTATAATTTTTGTATTCTTTAATGGCCAAAAACAAAATAAAATAAAACAACATGATTAGGGTCGAGTGACGCTCGAGTTGACTCCCCCCTCCCCCTTTTATTTCTGATTCATGTCAAATAGTTGTCGATTTATTCGAGAAAGCTCAGCCTGAATCTCCTCCACGTGATAATGATTCTTATTCCATATCTTCATACAGCATGTCTGAAGCTCGTTCTGCTGCCTCTCCCATTCGGATTCCCGTTCGATCGCTCAAGCTCTCTCGCGTCGGTGAACAAGATGAAAAATGATCTTGTCTCTTTATCGTTATTCGTTGATCTATTTCTATCCAGACTCTATCATCCTTCCGGTGTCATTTTTTTCCCCCCTGTCTTTCTTTCACGTAGCAAATTCTTTTTTTTCACGTCCACACTGTTTTTTTTTATTGAATTAAGAACTTATAGATTCATTCGTTTTTCAATCCTTGGATTCCAATCATTTTTCCTCATAATTTTTTCATCACTGTATATAAACATTTTTATCCATTGATTGATTTTGTTTTTTCTTCTTCTTCTTATTTTCCTTTAATGATCTTTGACAAGACCCACTCATCTATTATACCGAAACATGTTGATTTTCATGTTTTTATTGTTGCTTTGTATCATCAACTGTACTCTCCCGTGTTCTTTTCTTTTCATGTTGGATCATTCAATTCATGTGGTATGCATTTTTTTATGCTCTCGTGTGCAATCCATCCGTTGGAGGATCCCCGGTCAAGACCTGTGGGCCTCCAAGAATTAATATAGACCCAATAACAAGATCTCCCAGCAAGAATGGGGTGTAAATCCAGATCTGAGGCTTCCAGAATTGACAGGGATTCAGCCTTTGACATTGTTTATCAGCTCCATGGTGGATTTTACCTTTGTTGGTTGGTTGTACATGATGCAAGCCAGATACATGCTAAAATTTGTTATGTTTTTTTGTCAAAAGATAATGATCAAGGAAAAAAGAGGGAGCTTGGCCAGCATATCTGCTGCAAGCATCAAGTTGTCTCTTGACAATGTTCCTGGAAAGTGGTCAAAGTGAGCTTTTAATTCAAGCTGAGTTTTTGGAAAAAGGAGTGTGTGCAGTAGAGAAATGAGAAGCTCATGTTTGGTAAAAGAAATAAAAAAGAGATAATATCTATAAGATTCTGGGTTATTTTTATGTTTATTTATTTATTTATGAATTTGGGGGGGAGTGTAAAATAATCAAAGAGTTTTTTATTATAAGTGTATGTTTTTATTGTTGTATATAGGTATATATGTATGAGTGTGGTGTGTAATCAAGAAGGTGCTAGGTAATACAAAGGGGTAAGAGTACATGATTTAAACAGAAGTAGAGATCTGTTTATAAAAAACCAGTTTCAAAATTGATATCTCTCAAACTTCTATAGCACAAAAAATAGACCATTAACAAAATCCTTTGTGAATAATTTTGATAATTGAATCATTTTTGGGCTGGATGCAAAGAAATTAACCATCTTTTAAAACTTGAGTGTGGAACCCATCTCAAACATAACATTCACCTGTTTGGACCAGGCTATTGGCACAATAGCCTATTGAGTCAATAGCCACAATGGAATTTGGTCATTCAAAAATTTCCCAAGTCCATCTGGATGGCCGGTATGGAGCTATTCTTGGTACTAGACCTGCAGAAGCGCTTTGAGGGCTGCCCTTGGGTTGGGTCCTGATAGTGAGTTGAGACGATTGAGGTGATAGCTTCAGACGATTGAGGTGATAGCTTCTGTGGAGTGACTTTATTGAGTTTCAATGAAGACTGGAGTATTGTTGGAAGTTGGTTTAATGAAAAGGATCTGAGAAAAAGAAATGATCTGGATCTTGATGTGGGATTAGATGATGATAATTATTACTGATCCAAAGAAAATTCCTCCTCCCAATCTGTCACTCTATGACTAATAGGCTCAGCTTCAAAGTTATCATTGAAGTTCAAATCTCTCAAACTTATCCTTGACACTTCTTCAAGCTTATCTTAAAGACTTTTGCCTCTTCTCCATCACACACTTATGGCTAGCTAAATCCCCTCTTAGTACTTTGGGTTGGTAACATGACACTATCTTGGATCCAATCCAAATGCTCTCCACTCTCCTCCAAGTTCCTGTGGAACTTGGATTCCAGGGGACCTTTCACAATCATGTCATCATCTCCCTACATACAAAAGAAAACAAAAAAGACTAGAAACAGAGATTGAGACATGACACAAAGAGAATATTTAGGGTCAAGATAAATATAAGGGACTGAAACAAAGAATAGAGAGTGATTTAATACACCCACACATGTGTGTGTGTTAGTACCAACAAAGATTAAAAGATCAAACTAGCAAAAAAAGGAAGACAAAAAAAAGAAGAAAGAATAGGTGAAATGAACATAAGAAATCATAAAAAATAAAACAGAAATGATGAAATCACAACCAAGCATGTAATCATTAGTCAGAAAATACCATGAATTAAGGCAAATAAGAACATAAGTTCCATCAATCTTGAGGAGTCATTTTCAGCTGTGTAACTTGAGGAAGTGATCTTGATTCTTGATTTTTGATAATTCTTGAGGAAATCTCAAATTCAATTGAATCTTGAGGTCATTTCATTAACTCTTAACTCTTGATAAATGAGGCTTGAGAAGTCTTGAACTTGAGGCTTAAAAAATCTTGAAATTCTTGATAATGAGTACCATTTTGTTTACCACATCCACCCACCATTTACAGTCTATCCCTAGATTGCATGTATCCATTGATCATCCCAGACATAACACACTTTCCTGAATAAAAAAAAAAAGCAAACAGGAGTCCTAACAATGGCTCACAAGTTTGGCTAGAATAGGTTTTTACAAAAGACAGCAGTAGGTACCCAGGTGATGCATACTATGGGAGGAATTGATTTTAGTCATTTATGCCTCCATGGGGAAATTACTGTTTGGCCTGATCTGCAGCAAACCAAAGCTTGAGTTATTTCCTGTTGAGCTCTTCCAAAGCATATGAACCACCCAAAACTTGTCTGATGATCCTGGAAGGATCATTCCACTTTTGGGAAAAGAGTTTCCCCCACTGGAATTCAAGAGATTGGTTGTAGGATAGCACCAAGTTGCCAAGTAATACCAGATCACATAGATGACTCAAATTCTTCTCTTTCCAATATTTAATAGACTCAGCTCAAGCCTTCATCATCCTATTGTAAGGTAGTAACTGGGTTTCTTTTCTATGCTCCAGTTGCCTAGATTTTGCAACCAGAAGACCAGCCATATGCTTCAAATACCCCCAATCTACCCCCAGGAACAAATCAATGTCCAATTCTACCGGAAGTGCAGTGCACTTACTAAAAACCAACTTGTAATGCAAGTACCCTGCAGATTTTTTAGTGGAGATTTGATCTGCACAAAGGACCAGTGGCAAGAACCTCTGGCAGTTCTTTCCCAAAGTGCCCTCCGACTTGAAAAGAGTGGCCTTGAGTGGATTGAGCCCTTACCCTACCATTCCATGAGCTTCCAGATATTAAGGAGTCAATACCCAATGCTTACCTGTGAGAATTACAGCCTGTATGGAATGGTCCAATGATCCTGCAAGAATGCTGCTACAGCTTCCACCAGGAAAAAACAATGATCACTTGATGGCAAGTGAAATTTGGAAAACTTCACTCATCTATCCTCCATCTATCCACTGCTACTCCTTAAATTAATTTAAAACACAATTGGTTATTCATTTGTCTACCTTTCATAACCAGGGGCTGTGCCTGCTCATAACAGCTCTTTCTGCCTTCTGTGCATACTCAGTGGAAACTTCATTCCCACCCTCATTGATGTGCCTTCCTTCTGCCCAAAAGTTGTGTCTGAGCTGCACCAGACTGAACACTGAACTGCACCAAAATGAACACTGAGCTACACTAGGGCTAATACTGAGCTACTAGAGTGAAAATTCAACTTCCCTAGGGGGAATATTGAGCTATGCTGGTGTGAACACTTATAAGCTGTGCCAGACTGAACACTCATCTGTGCCGGAGTTTGCACTTAGCTTTGCTATTGTGACTCCTGAGCTCAGCCAGGGAAACTGAGCAAAATAAGTGAAAAATGAGCAGAATTAGTGAAAATGAGCAGAATCAGTGAAAAATGAATCAGTAAAAAAAGGGCAGAACCAGTAAAAATGAGCAGAATAAGTTAAAACTGAGCAAGGTGTGGGAAGTGCACAGAATCAGTCAAAACTGAGCAGAATAAGTGGAAACTTAGAAGAATCATTGGAAACTGAGCAGAATCTGTGGAAACTGAGTAGAATCTGTGGAAACTGAGCAGAATCTGTGAAAATTAGTTGAATCAGTGAAGTGTGATGAGCCAGTGGAAAAGGAACTATTAAATCAAACCACCAAAATCATATATACAGGAAGAGTAGGATTGGAGCAGCGTTGTAGCTGCAACCAAAGTTGCAGAATGTAACTTGTCATCAAGTGAGAATTGTTTTTTCCTGGTGTTCTGAAGTGATGTTGTTAAGGATTTTGCCTTCAACCCAGCCAGAAAATATTTTTGAGAAACAATGAGATACTTGGAACTGCCCACTTTGATATGGACAGCAGCAACGCACATCAATACCTGTCCAAAAACTTTTGCCTCCCCAGTTGGATAAAAAAATTCCAGTTTGATGGCTGAGATCCCTCTTCTGGAAATCCTTGAAGCTCTGGAACCAGGGTGCTACAGATTTCTTCACAGAGGGCCACCAAAACCTTGCCGTCACCCACCTGCACATCTCTGTAAGTCCATGGTGGTCAAGATCTTCATGCAGCTGAAAATATTGTCTTAAAAGGAACTAAAAATGCTGAAAACTTTACAAAATTAAACCATGAATGATAAGTCAGTAAGCCAGATTTCTGTCTAGTTCATCTTTTTTGAGCTCCCTAAATAAGAAACTGAAATATAAAATATCATATTGTCTGATAACAGGTGTTGATAAATGCATACCCTTTTTGAAAAGGGCATGCAGCCAACACACCCTGTTTTTGGCTTTCAGCACGTTGCCAGAGGGGTGTGTTTCCTCCATGCTCATGCAGAAAATGGTGCACAGTTCACACATGCATCTTGGGTGTGTAAAAGCTGCCAATAGCTGGGAGTGCCGCCACACATCCCTGGAGGGAATTTCATGTGTGTTGCACGCCTTCTTTCCAGCCCCATTCCCCTCAACTGGAGGGATCACTCCCATTTTAGAAGGCTATACATAATTTTTGAATGGAGGAATTTCCTTCAATTTAAAATGCTGTATAGCCTCTTTAAATGGAGGGATCTTCTCTGTTCAAAGGGGCTGTATTAAGGCAGAGGGGCCTTCCATGGTTAATTAAAGAAAACCTCACCTGCACATCCCTTGTTTGATGGATGTGCTTCCAGGGGCGTGTATGTATCAAAATCCAATAGAATCTAAGTATTCTGAAGAATAAAAACAGAGTAATGTGATAGAATCAGACAGAGACAGGCTCATTCTTCCCAGAGGAAATAGAAGGTCTAAGGAATTTGAATAAGGGAAGATGCAAGTTAATTGTGACTGTGTTATGTGGAATGACAGAAAACCACAAGTTATCAAAGAAGGATAGAAACAATAACTCTACTAACCTAGAAATAATAATTGGATACTAATCTGAGAAATAGTGTGATCCAAATTAGTTATAATCCAATGATGGGCGCGTGTGGGCAGCATTTGAATTGCCTTCATTCAGTGTTTGGGTTACAAGTCTGTTCAGATCCTAGTTTGAGTTGCATATATGTTTGATCAAGGAGAAGTTATTTTATCCAAAGGTGGCAGGAGGCACAAGTCAGAAGCATTTTCCAGTTCAAAATTGATGTTGGTAGCCAGTGGGGTGATAAACACATGCCAATTGCATACTCCAATTCCCCCAATCATGCCAAAACAAAATGGTGTGTGTGGCCTACACACCAGGATTTTTTGGCATGTGGGATTGCATGTGGGGCCTGGGGACCACACACAATTATTTTTGGCATGTAGGCCAATTGCCCCCCCCCCCCCCCCCAGGTGTTGACCCAGCCACTGTCATGGTTGTATATGGCCAGGATTTTTCCAGCCTTCAAGGCCAAATACAAGCTCAATGGTGGACCCAGCCAATTTCATGGTTGTATAAAACCTCATGTGTGGGGCTGCCTGTCTCCAGGTGATGACAGATTTGGTGATTTCATCCCAGTGAAAGGCCTGGTTTTTCCCAGCCATTAAGATTTTATCCATCCTCATGGGAGTGTATCCCCCAGCCATGGGGTTTTGAAACCTTTACATCTGGTCCATTGTTGAGGTTATATACCAGCAATGAGGTCAAATACAAACTCACAGCTCATAGGTTTATACAGCATTTATTGTTTCCCAGTCCACCATTGATGTTGTAGAAACCCTCATGGCTGGGTATCCTCCAGCCATGAGGTCAAATAGAAACTCATGGCCAGGGTATTTCCTGGAATGATTCCGCATAAAACATCATAGCCAGGTTTTTCCTAGCCATGAGGTAAATTAAAACCTCATGGCTGGGATAATCTGGACCAGGAGTTTGCCTCTAGCCATGAGGTTTCCTACAACCTCATGGCCTGGCTTTCCTTGGCAATGAGTTTTTCTAAAGCCTCATTGCCCGGCTTTTCCTAGCCATGAGGTTGTCTAAAACCTCATGGCCTGGATTTTACTGGCCATTATTGATAAAAGGGAAAACCTAGCCATCAAGGTTTTACCTGGGATTAAATCACACAATCCCAGTTGGTATTTTGTGATGAAATTCCCTGGGGGTGTGTGGACCCAAACATCATGTTTTTTGGCATGTGCAGCCTGTCATGCTACAACTAATTAGCTCAGCTTCCTATGGCCCAATCTTTACCATATGCATCAAAATTTGAATTCTCCTCAGCTTCAATACACATCTCAATTTCCTTTTGTGTGTCACCTAGAAAAGGTTTAAATTCAACCTCATCTTCAATAATTACTCCAATCATCCAAGATGACACTATGGACTACCATTCCTGGAGTATTGACTCAGCTTTTATTCTTATCCAATAAACCTTTCCAAGACTAGCTCAAATGCTCAAATCAACTCAACTTTTAGCTTGGAACTTACCCTGTTAGCTTGGAACTTACCCATTTCAATAGTCTTGTGCTCAAATCAATACATTCTGTCTTAGGAATTTCACCTTTTACCCAAAGAAATTCACTTGACAGCTCATCCTTGAATATCATGTGCTTTGTTTTTAAATAGGTCGTCTTTGAAAATCATGTACTCTTCCTTGTTACTGATCTTCTTCAAACATCTTTGTACCTCTCATCTCAAGCACATACTCTAAAATTTTACTGTAAAAATCACATCACTGTCACAACTCTGAAGTTGATTTCAGAGTTAGAACAGGAATTCACCCTGGAAAACTTTCATCTATTCAAGAATTGAATTCCTCAACTCACATCAATAATCAGCTCATCACATCAGCACCTCAATCACCTCAATCTTTCCTTATCCTCACTCAATCAATGACCTTCCTCACTCTTCATTATCATCTTTCACTTATCATCTTTCTTCTTTCTCTATTCATTGTTGCCTCTTTCTTCTTCTTCGTCAATCTTTTGTCTTCCTGTTCCTACTGTCTGGTGAGACTTGTCATTTGCTTAACTCTTAACTCAATCACTCTACTGATCAATACATTCTCAGTCCTCAAACATTTCAGTACACTTTATCCATCCTCCTCATATCTCAAACTTGTATGCTCCTTACTCTCATAGTGTTGGTTTCTCATCTCTCATCTCTTTCTATCTCAATTTCTCTTTATTTCTCTTTATCATCTTTTATTCTCAAAGTTCCTAATTGTTTTATTATACAGCAAGCTTACTTCTGTTTTGTAATCAATCACAGGTCATGACTCCTTCAATTTCTTTGACACATCTTCTACCTATCTTCAATATCAAGATAGCCTTTTCTTGTATTATGAATGCCCTTGTACTTTTCATTGGTCTCTCTTTCCTCAGTTGATTAATGTTTTTTTTTTAAAACTTAAGACTGAACTATTCAGCTTGCCATCATTCTGGCTGAGTACTAAGTGACTCAATACCCTCTGAGTTCACCCATATTCATATTTGAAGTTATCCTCAAACTTCAATCACTCCAAATTATCTTTGACACTTCTTTGAACTTATCTTCAAGAATTTACCTCTTCTCCATCTTGCACTTTGGCCAACTAGATCCCCCTTAGTACATTGGTTTGGTTGCATTACATGGCCCCACACACCATTATCTTTTGGTATGTGGGCTGCACGCCAACAAAAATGGTGTGGGGCAGTGTTTTTGGTGTGCAGGGGCCACACACCAAAACAAATGGTGTGTACATTGGCATTGGCATGTGCCTTTGGTGTGGATTTATCAACCCCTGCTCAACTTATGGCTCCAATTTCACACCAAACTGGGATTACATGACAAACACATTTGTCAAAAAAAAAACAATCTAAGTCAAACGTCCACACAGATATTCAACAAAAGACAAAAGTCACCAATAAAAAAAAGCAACAACTCCAATTGATCAAAAGTAAACTGTTAATGCTAGCTAAAGGTGGCTATGGAAGAGGATCTGGAGCAAGAATGAATGCCTCCAATAAGGATTGAAGGGGTAGCTTGATAAACTACAACAAAGCAAACAATGTTTTACCAGGTACATATTTTCCTCAAGAGTAACTGGGGTAATCCAAATCAGAGCGCCTACAAGTTGGGATATACAAGTATTTCAGAGTAAGAAAACTGGGAAATATGTGAAATTGGGCTAAGATGACTTAATCTGATTACCATTTAAATCCATATATGTTCCTGGTACATTGCAAGAAATACCAATGAAGCCATTTTCAGTCTCATGACTGAACAACAAGGTGACACCAATTATCCCAAAGGCTGATGAGGCTGGCTTATCACCAGAAACAACAACTATTCAATAAATGTCAGCCATGACCAGCCCCAACTTCCCATATCCAAACAAAAAAATTGGGCTTGCAAGACAGTGAACCCCAATCATGCACCCCCAAGTGGTCCAAATGCAGCTCCCTGTCATAACTTGTGTCCAATTTTTTGACAAAAACATCAAGATGAAAAATTATCCCTTTGATCAAAGCAGAAGCAATCTGTGAATCCTTTGGATCCTTGCTTAGCTATTAAAGTTCAAACACCACAACCAGGTTGTGGAGGGAGCCAAAAATTTGGAAGAGGTGGAGGCAAAGGCAGAGGCTATTTGGGAGGCCAAGTCACAGGTGGTGGTGGTAGCAGCTCACTACCAGCATAATTGCCTCATCTCAGTTAAACTAGGATGCAACCAACCAATTTAAAGTAGGTTGAGCTCAACCAGTGAAATATAAAACCAAGTGGAGTCCCTAGGCTGTATATTTCATCAGTTCATATCAGCCAAGTTCCAATTGGTTGGGTGCATCCCAGTTTAACAGGGCTGAATTCATCCTAGGAAATTATGCTGGCAGTGCGCAGAGGCTATTCCCAGGGTCAAGCTGGAGGTAGTGGAGGCATATACATTTATAGAAATGCTGTGGGATGATTGAGTGCATGAAACCCAAAGAATAATATCACACACACATCTGCCACATCAAAAAGCCACTTTCTGGCCATAAATTCATGAGTGCTGCTGGTAAGACTTTTTTTCCTTTTTCCTTTTTTTTATAGGAAATTTGGTCCATTCATTAGGTTTCTTAGAAAAACATAATCATATGTAAAAAACACATTTTAACTATTCAAGATCCATCTACTTTATCATATATAATCTTGCATGTCTGCCCCCCTAAAAAATACTGTTTTGAAACATCAGAAAAAAAATGTTATGTGATTAATTGACTTGCAATGACCTAGTCCCAGATTTTCCAAAAACAAAACCCCAAAAATGTACATAGAATGGATGACAAAGCAAAGATTCTAATTTTTCCTCTCAAGTGGCAAGAAAGAACGTTAGTATTCAGAGGTGTTGCCTGGGATGTTAGTGATAAAGGCAAGAGAGTGAGCAAAGAGAAGATGACTGGCATATCACAGGGAAGTGGCATTTAGAGTAAGAAGGAAAAGATGATATAAGCAAATGAGGGAGTATGTATGCTAGTCGTGAGTATGCCCATGTCATAATAATTAGCTCAGTTCACAAAGCTGACAGACGAATTTTTTTTTAAAATGAGCAAGGCCTATGCATGCTTCGAATTAAGCACGGTGCAAATCGGCACCAATCCACCAGATTTTTATGCAAGAAGTTTCAAGCAACGAGCAAGGATGATTTGACGACATGTTGACCAAGGTGGACATGGACCAAATGGACTGATGGGATCGATTGAAGGATAATCTATATCCTAAGTATTCAACTAAACGATGACGATTATTATTATATTGACAGATTTCATGATCATAGTGAGGACCAACAATAACGATATTTATGCATTTATTTATGGATACAAAACACAAGAAAAGTATAAAAAAAAAAAAAAGTAGCGATAAGCTCAATAGATGACGGGAAAAAAAAACACTAAACAAGAATGAGATATGTAAGTAAGTAAGTTGACAAAGAATATGAATATAAAAAAGACTAAACCTTTAAGCCTGGGTTTTTTCAAAAAAACCATCCTGAATAAGTAATGAGCCAAGAAGAGTCATCAAAAAAAAGGAATAGAATAAAGAAAGAGAGAGCGAGGAACTTTTTGAACATAAAAGTTATACACCATTAGGAGAAAGAGGTATACATGCGTTGGTCGATAAGGGATACACTACTCGGTAGGATTGATAACAACAGTGAAGGGTTGTCCATCTTCAAGGGGCAAGAAAAGTTAGGTAACAGGGGATTGACAGCAGTTTGTTTTAGTTTAGTTTTGGTTTGTTTGAGAGGGGAAGATGTTGTATCAGTTTCTCCACTTGGATGGATGCCGATCGATGAGGACTACGACGGCCTCGGGAGACGATCCTTCCTCATCCTCTGGGTCACTACTCGTACTGGGACAGCTTCCGCCAATGCAACTTCCATTACTACTATCGAACAGGGTCTCGGTGTCGCTCATGAACACTCTCGGTGTTGAGGGCGATTTGAGGGTATTATATGACGGTCGTTTCCGTCCAAAGTTAAGGATCGATTGCTTGTGTCCGAGTTCAGGGTTTGATTTGGTTTCGATCTCTTCTTCGTCTTCGAGGATCGGTGACAACCTTTGGCGATCCATCAGACTCGCTGGAGATTCTAGATCCATCTCGATTCGTTCATACTCTTCGGCCGTCGTCCGACGTCCCCTTCTGCTCCCGAAACCGAATCTCCATAGGATCAGTCGACCGGCTGAGAACCGTCTGATTTCACTTCCTTGGGACGACTGGGACCAGCTTCGATCGATCCCCTGCTTGGAGAGTTGTTTCTTCCATACCAGCCAACCAACACTCCCACCGATAAATCCACATAACATCATTAGACTGAAGAACGGTTGATAAACCATTCCACGAATCTTGAGGAACAGCTTGGCATCGCCTTGATGCCACGAGGATGCGCCCAAGTGTCGGAAGAGCGGAGTGACAACCCTGCCGTTTAGCCGATGCTGCCGTCCACCAAGGACACGGAGTTCGGTTGGGCGTTGAGCGGCAGGGAAGCGGAGATGTTCGGTTGATAGAAACATGGGCCCCGTGGACAGCATGATATCAAAATAAGGGACACCCAGCCAGGTGTGATCGTAATATTTGAGGTTCTTGATCAACTGTTCGAGGAAAGGATGCTTGGCCTGGGCCATCATGAAGCCATTGGAGACGCCGACGGGGGAGGCATTGATGTTGACGATCGGAAAGCGCCGAAGCGGTCCGAGCGAGCGTCGACATTCGAGATCCATATCCAAGAAAATCCCGCCGTAGTGGTGTAAGACAAAATATCTTAGCGCGTCTGCTCGTTGGATTGTGTGGCGGTAATCTAAAAAGTCGCGTAGAAAGAATGAGTAATGTTTTCGCATGAATTCTTCCGCCGATTGATCGTCCCAGAAGTGATGAGTGAAGTTAGCCGATTCGGGATGAAGTCTGTGCAAATCAAATCAAAAAAGAGTGGCCGGTTGGAGTGGAGGGATTATGTCAGCTTTTGGATGGATGGGCGGTGGTTAGTGATGGGTAAAAGATGAATATATCCAACCAATGACAAAGACTAACGCGAGACAGCTATTCCGACTGGCCGTCCAAGTTTTGGGCATCAGTCGAGGTTCCATACCTAGCAGAATGTGATGTAGGATTGGGGGTACCAAGTCGAGTTCATCCGGTTCAGAGTAGCTGACACCACCGCCGTATCTTTGATCGGGTAATCTGGCCAAGCTTCCATCACTGAGTCGTAAAAGACTTGAGTCGGGGGCGGGCCAAGTACCGTTAGGGGAGCGAGGAGGCCAAGTGACGCTCCATTGTTCAACTGGATATTTTTCGAAGCTGGCATCTAAGCCGTCCCTGCTGAGAGTGAGGGAGAGGTTTGATGAGAATATTGACCAGAGTGGATAGACCGACAGTATCCTGGCCAATAGGAAGATATGTTGCCAGAAGATTATGACGAGGAATGAGAGAAGAGTGATGAGTGTCCAAAGCTTGCGGGATGTAGGAAGTTTAGACATTGTGAGAAATTCTTGACGAGGTAATTTCATGTAGGGATAGAGTGAGCGAGTTGAGTGAGTAGGAGGAAGGTTGAGAAGGGTCAGGTTACTGGATAGATGTTGGCAACAGGTCAATTGGGTAGGAGATTAAAGCCAGGATGGTTGTTTCTTCTTGCCCCTTCGACCGAGTATGTGGTTGTGAGAGTGTGGGTGTGTGTGTGGGTGTGTGGGTGTGTGCCGGAGAAGTCAACGAACAAGGACAACCTTGAGGAATGGCTTGATGGGGACGTTTTCCGTTACGAGCTTGATAGTCACCAGAGCCTAGTTACTTAGTTGAAGGGACTCTGAGGTCGGCCTGGTTAAAAAAAAAAAAAAATTATACGGTGGAGGGTGGAATTGATTAGTAGTCAAGCAGCAGCCAGCTTGTGAGCAATCGAACCCGACGACTTGCCTGGAAACGATGAGATCATCGGACTGTAGCCCCAATGACCATAAAACGAGGCCGACTTACTGAATTAAACCAACTTAGTTCTGAAGATGGAAGGAAGGAAGGAAGAAAGCTCGCCGAGTCGGGTGCTAAGCTAGTAATAATTAAAGTATTTAATATATATCTGTGGATGTAAATAAATATGTATTTATATCCAACGAGCAGAGCAAGTCTTGTTGCTGATTTAGGAGGAGTGGGTGTTAAGCAACTCTTAAGACAAAGATGATGCGTGCTTTTGGATCTTCCAGTCCGATTTAGGGAACGCGTCAGGAGGGGTATATATAGGTTGGGATATATGTATGTTTTAAGTTAGGAGTAAGTATTTAAGTAAATAGATTGAAGGCGTCAAGCTTTGAAGGGTATGACTCTGGTAGGTAGGTGGAAGTGGTTTTTAAAGGAGATTTGGGTTTGATTGGAAGGAAACAAAGAGAGCTGTTGTGTTATGGGGTTAGGTTATTCGAACAAAGGTGGTGGGTGAGTTGATGATTGTTTATAAAGGGTGAGTCGTGGAACCCCTTAACCAAGAACTTTAGTACAGATCCACCGAGGATGAGCTGCTGATAACTTACAACTGATCCCCTTAGGTATTCCAACCCCATCTCATGAGCAAACAACCCAAATATTTATGACTGTCATTCAATTCACTTTAAATAAACAACGTATTGAATGGATCCAGCGGGGTTTATCCAAAAACTACTTATGGGCTAAGTTGGAAACAAAGCAGCAAGTTGAATTTCTTTGTTTATGAAACAGTTGCAATCTCGACACGATCAAATCCAATCCTTGTAGCTCAGCAATATAGTAGAAAGAGATGTTTTTCTTAAGGTAGTATTCATGAGATTGATATGTACAACACTAAGAAAAGGCACATACAATATCCTCGAGCGGTAAGGGAGGTAATGCAGTGAGTGGAGGATAACACGGAAGGTCTTATATGTGAGAGCAAGTTGAAATGTCAAGACAACGAGACAGAACATCCGGAGGTCTGGTGGCAAGCGATAAGGGCCATGGAGGGGTTGGCTGTGTATCATGGATTGGTACACCAGTTTTGTATCATGAATCTCTTTACGTTGCCGACCTACATAAATATGTTAGGATGATATGAAAGAAGACAAATCATCAACTGTGAGTCGATCGATGACACGGTTTGCTTAGCCCAAGTGCAAATAGATCTCACTGACCCCATAGGTCCTCCCAGACTTGCGACAACAGCGATTAGCGCCTTCTATACAAACCAATGTTGTAACGACGGTCTCCGCAGGTTGAACTGTTCGTTGTCATCAATGAGAAATGTTACGTCAACTTATCTGAGAAAATGAGCAAAAGTAGTGATCATCACTAGAAAATATGTTACTTGTTGGGGGGGATCCGTCGACCGGTACGATGTAACATTCTCCGTGAGGCCGATTCGGGGGGCAATCGAAACTTATCACAAGCCCGGCATGGGCCAAGATCATACTGATCAGCAAAGCCATCGTTGTTGGAAACTGCATGCTGCTGGAGTTTGAAGAGATTGGTGAGTGTGAGGGAAAAGAAGAAGTGATTGATGGGTTTGTTCAGTTGTTTGTTCTGTTTATTTTCAAGTCAAAGAACATGAGGAGATGCTGACGTGCTATTAAGAGGGTGGTAGAGTCAACGGTGAACACTTGCAAGAGGTTCTGGTGAAGATGGAGGTGGATGGGTAGTGCCAGCAGAGAAACAAGGGTGCTATTTATAGCCATGATTTTGGTATGACTATGAAATGTAGAGAGAGAAAGGTGTTGTTGAGTATCGTTGTAGCACAGTGACCTCGGCTACGAGACCACCGACAACCCCAATATATAATTTGTCACAAGTCATGGTTATGACATGACATGGGATGACACTGTGGCTTAAGCACTCAACGAAGCTTTGCCTCCTTGGCCTACAACACCCTCCCACTCGACGAGACCGTCCCCACCGCAATACACCACCGGTGCACTTCGGAGGGCCGTGCGAAACATGGAACGGGGAGGTTTTCAAGTCAGAACCCTTTGAGGTTTTCAACTCCCGTGACGACTCCATTTCAACTACACCACGGGTACTTTCAGACGCCTTCGAGTCGAGTTTTTACGACGCCTCAAAGGCGTCTTTTTCCAATTGAATAGAGCTGTCAGCCCAGCTTTTTGTCTTCAAGCCGACTTGAGATTCAATTGAATCC
Source organism: Puccinia hordei (assembly GCA_007896445.1). Taxonomy (NCBI): domain Eukaryota; kingdom Fungi; phylum Basidiomycota; class Pucciniomycetes; order Pucciniales; family Pucciniaceae; genus Puccinia; species Puccinia hordei. Next base: position 180,932 of record RDRW01000592.1, read on the forward strand.
AAGCCGCCTTGTAAACGTCTTGCTGGAGCCGGTCGTCTTCAAGGCGGTTTCGGATGCGCCTTGAAGACGACTTCCCAAGCCGCCTCGCTAACGTCATGCTGAGCCAGGTCGTCTTCAAGGCGGATCCGAAACCGCCTTGAAGACGACTTCTCAAGCCGCCTCGCAAACGTTCCGCTCAGCCAGGTCGTCTTCAAGGCGGATCATAAACCGCCTTGAAGACGACTTCTCAAGCCGCCTCGCAAACGTTCCGCTCAGCCAGGCCGTCTTCAAGGCGGATCATAAACCGCCTTGAAGACGACATCAAAATATGTGGCAAGTCGTCGTCAGGGCGGATGAAAAAAAAATCTTCCCACCCGGCTCAGCCGGGCAGCTGGAACAGGAATGTGCAGAATTGTTGATTCCTCCTCATCACCCCAGATGGGGGTTTTGAGCTAGCATTGCAAGATTGGAATAGGGGAAAATACAACCAAAATGGATAACATGAGAGAAGAAATAGTTTAGGAAACAGGCATTGTAGGTGGAAACATAGGGGAACACAAAGGGAAAGAGAGGAGAGGGACATAATGGGAAAGGGAGGGGATAGATATAATGGGATAGGGAGGGGGTGGAAATATGGGGAAGGGCAGATTGTCGGCCGCATCTTAATTGACCGCCTCGCCAACGGTCAGAGTAAGAGTGTTGTTATTCTCTTGCGCAACCCGCACGGCCACAGCCATGTCACTGGGGAGCTGTTGCTCCTCCTTGGTCCAGTCGTGGACGGTAGAGGTGCCGTCCCAGAGCCGAGCTTCGTGCTCAAGGAGAAGGTGACCAAACACGGCGTTGTGAACCCTAGAGTGGTGACGACGCACCTCCAAGTCGTTATCGATATCCTCCCATGCACCAGGGACCTTGGCGGCGGGGTTAGCGATCCGCTTGAGCCGGTTGACATTGATCATCCCCCTAAGGTAGGCCAGTCGCCCTCGGCGTGCTTGAGTAATACACGGATCTGCTTGGATTTGGCTGGGGGTTAGGTCCTTAAACGCTGAGTCCATCGCACCGTAAGCATCGACGACCAGCTTTTCCAACTTGGGCGGGGGCGTCGTCGAGGTATCACCAACGAAGCCGACTCGGAGGAGGTTGGCAAACAGGTTCTTCTCGCCCTTGAGTATGGTGGCGATATGCCGATCGAGCTCGGTTTTGTATGGGTCTTGATTGTACCCATTGGGCATGTTGGCGGCCTTAAACGCCGCGCTGGTCTGGTCAATGATACCCTAAAGAAAAAAGTTCCGTCAGTTTCTGGGGTGCACAGGGTTTGATCATTGTGCCCCACTCACCCTGATCATTAAGAATGGGGTGCGCTCGATTGTGTTCTTCTTGGCAGTTTGGCGTCCATAAGCGTCGATGTCGGGTTGCAATAAAACCTTGCGGACCGTCGTCCGAACAAATACCCGGAACGTCGGAGGGAATAAATCCCTATTAGCTGAGCTTGGGGATGGGATAGGGGATCTCTTGGCAGTTGGCTGTTGAGGCTAATGAGGATGCTCATTAGCCTCAATTCCTCCTCTGGCATCTGAGGAAGAAGCAAGTTGTTAGCTATATCTTCTGGGGGCCTAGTAGCATGACTACTTACATCTACTAGGCCTTGGGCCCACTGAATGAGCTCGTTGGTGATTCGAAATCAATTACCCATTGATTGGAGCCGTAATTGGACGGCTTCGATTGATCGAGGTGTGATCCTCCTACCGGACGCCGAGGATAGAGATAGACTTGATGGCCAACTAGAGTGGAGACTTGACGGTGGTCCATCATAGTCGGGACCGTCTGATCCGTCGGGGTAACCACCAGAGAAGTTGCGCCGAGATGGGGAGTCATAGAGCAAGGGGGGGGCGCCGCCGGCCGCTCGGGATCTGATGGGTCCAGTGTGTCCATCGCGGAGGGGGGTTGGGGCGGGAGGACAAAACAACTCACCTGGGGTGAGAGGGGGCCCTCCGGTAGGACCCGACGCAGTTAATCTGGGGCTGTAGGTGCTGGGCGTGGTCGACCAGCCAGAGGTTGGTGGTACGGATGGGCTAGGTGGTATGGATGGGGTAGGTGGTACGGATGGGGTAGGCGGGACGGGGTAGCCATGCGGTACAGCGGCGCCGTCCTTGTTAGGAGGTCCTGTATTGGATCCCGTGACCTGTGACATAATTCTGTGTTACAGGGTTAGTAATAGCTTAGTGGGGGGTGGAAGTAACATAGACGAATTACTTACTGGGGGTATGCGTCTGATCGTATTGTCCTTGGGGGGTGTTTCGTTGGATGGGATCGTTGGAGGGTGTTTCGTTGGATGGGAGGAAGCGGGGCGGTTGGTGGTGGACTTGGTCCATATCCGCTATCTCCGGGGCCGGGCTGAAAAGGCCGCGGGGCGCTGTCACAGGAGTTTCACCCCGGGAAACTTGCACTCCCGAACTGGGACCGCGGTGTGTCCGGGGGCGGGGTTCATGAGCGCAGCAGTGAAACTGTCCCCTGGTTGAATTGTACAACATACATGTCCAACACAGGGCTTCTGAAACATGCCCCACCTTTGCTGAAACCAGCACACAATACTGAGCTTTCTCAGTGGTGCAAATACAAATTATTGGACTGAAACCAGCACCCTAATCTGACACATGATTCATGATTACAAATAAAGTCCTGGTTTGAAATTGAAACATGTCAAATAAACTGTAGTGTGTCAATCTAGTTGGTGATAAGATTATGGGGACTTCCCAATAAGGTGATAAAAGTAGGGCAGGATAACACTTTTCCTTCTTTATTCAAGCACATATTTCTGACAGCTGTCTTTGTTTAAACAAGCACATATTTCCTACACCATATTTCAGGTTTACTTCTCATATCATTTTGATTGGAGGGATTTTAACTCATATTATCTGCTTATTTAATTGCAGGGGTTTCAACTCATAATACCAGCTTATTATGATAATTCCTGGTCAGTGTTACACCCTGAGTTCACCCAATCTCCCTCACTTATGATTTTTGACTGTTCTTTGCAGGCTTTCACTCAGTGCTGCAGCCTGATGGGCATGAAAAATTTAGGTGTATTCCATGTGGTGGGAGATTACTAGAGCTGAGGTGGATTCAAAAACACCTGGATTCTTCCAATCATAAAGAGATGGAAGCTTCTTTGATTATAGCTCAAAAAAAGTGGCAACCAGTGTCAGCCATTTCAAGAGGTGGTTCACAATTACCTACAACCAGCAATCCCTTGTATGATTCAGTTGGCCTTGGGCAGGGAGAAACAGGACCTGGAGATACTAGGCCTTTACTCAATGAAATGGATGGTTGCGATTTTCCCACTTCAAACTGGTCTGGTTTGGTTCAAACTGACTGCCCAATTCATCATCAAAATGATCATTATGACAATTATTCTATCCCTCCATTGGATTTGAATGATCAAACAGGCATGGGGTTTGGTGGATCAGATAACAGTTCTGATGATGGTTCTGAAAGGGGGTTGAACTGGAATGATTGGCTTATGGATGATCCCTTATCATCTGTGTTTCAATCCCTAATTTCTGACAACATGAATTTACCAGGTGATGAGAATGCACCTGAATTTGAAGATGATTTGGAGCCAAGTGGCCAATGGTACCCATTTCCAGATAAAATGGTATGTTGTTATCCTGAACCTCTATGTAGAATAATATAGTATACTCACATAATATACTATATTATGTTTTGACTTCCTTGTGCTCTTATTCCTTTATAGTATCTCATTGCAGCTCTGATACTTGGTCACTTGCATCACATCATGTCACGGTCCATGTATCACCAGATCCGCCTGATATTACAGCTTTGCCATGTGATTATTCCACACTGGGCCACAATCAGGAGAAGAAGGGAGAAAATCCGCAAGATGCTGAACATCAATATTATGGAAAACCTGTCAGTCTTGAATAACAAGTGTTATTCACTCAGCTTGAAAGACATCATTAGTCATGTGAGTGAGAGTCATGTGAGATGCATAAATTGCTTCTCTGTTCTGGGTGATTGATTACTGACACATTAACTTATTTCATGCAAATTATTAGGAAGTGGGGAATCCATATGTGAATAAACACCTAGAATTCTATCCACATGAGACCTATGGAAAAAATATACATTCCCTATATCAAAGTACTAAATGGCGAGAATGTTTGTCTAGGAAAGGAAGGGTACAAATGGTTGAAGTTGCTCAAAAACACTATTACATTTTTGAGCCCATCACACTCAAGGGTCCTGGGCAGAGAATTGTGGTACCCATATTTTTCTTCAAGGTGGGAAATAAATTACATGCCAAATGTATTACACCAAAGTTGAATGATTATACCCCATTGGAAGATGGCACCCCCCAGCTGGCCATAATGATACCAGGTCATATCAGCTACCATGCACCAGAGCTTCAAACTATATCAGTGGATCAATTTGACCTGATATATTGTGAAATGCCAAAAATTGATGGAAAACAATTCATAAACAAAATACGGCATCAATTGATTCAAGTGGATGATTGTGGCCAGCATCACCCCATCCCTGTCCCCAATCCATGGAGGTCTCGGGCCAAAGGAAAGGTTATCCGCCATGTGCCTATTACACTATACTCAGATGATACATCAGGAAACCAATCCAAGAGGTGGAATAAACATGTATCATATTATTTTACACTTAGTGGCCTTCCCCCATCTTATAGCAACATGGAGTACAACTGCCATTTTGTCTCTACATCTAATGTTGCAGGTCCACTGGAATTGGGAGAGACAATTGTCCAAGAGATGAAGTAGGTCCAGCATCAGAATTATAAAGTCACAACTTGATTTTTTTCCACTGACATTTATATGATTTAGCTCTTTGACTAAGGAAGGTGTCTTTGCATATGATTCCAGTCTTCAAGATGAAGTTTTGATCATGAGTATGGTTCTTTGCTATCTGGGTGACTCACCTATGGCAGCAGAGGTTACAAATACACCAATCCCTGGAATTTGCAAGAATCCCTGCAGAATATGCCATTTGCGGGTTGATGAAGTTAAAGAAAGGAGTAGTTTGGTTTACATCCATGATTTCTTCGGGATAAAAGGGTTACCTTCTCCACGTAGGTGGTATCAAACTGTTCAGAAAACAAATGGTTCTTGGAATGTACTCAAAACAAAATCCAAGGCAGAATATGACAAACACATGAATGAATTTGGTTTGGTGGACAAACTTCAAGATAAACTCATTGAATTGAGACGCAATAATCCTCATGACCGGCAAAGAATAGAGGCCATTGAAAATTCTGAACCTCACCGACTTTGCAATGTATTTACACATCTCCTAGAGTTTGATGGATGCAAAGACACACCAGTTGAAATTCTCCATGTTTTCTCCCTTGGTGTTGTCAAGTACTTGGTCAGGGACTTCATGGAAAAACAGAAAGACCTTGCAAAGATGGAGGCCCTTTTCAACTCAGTTAACTTGGATTGCCTCAACATTCCACCAATCCAAGGTAAATATATGGTTACCCATTGGAAAAGTTTTATTGGAAAGGACTTCCGCACTTTAGTACAGTTGGCCCCATTTGTTTTTTTTCCATTCATGGATGAAACACAAAAGAAATTATGGATTCCTCTATGCAAAATAGGAAGCCTGATTTTCCAGACCACTATAGAAAGCATGGATGAATATATTGCAGAACTTCGAATGAATATACAGATATTCATGTATCATATTCTCAAGATGTCAGCACAATGGGCAAATAAGCCCAAGCTTCACATATTGTTACATCTCCCCGAGTCAATCAAACGATTTGGGCCAGCAACATTATTTGCCACTGAGAAGTTTGAGAGTTTCAATGGCCGTCTCAGGCACGCTGCAGTTCACACCAATTGGCTTAGTCCAGGACATGATATTGCCATCAGTTTCAGTAACTATCAGATAATGAGATTAATCCTTTCAGGTGGTTACATGTTTGACCATAATCAAAAAGAGTATTTCCAAGCATCAAACCAAGTGAGAGGAATATTTTCAGGAAATCCAGCCATTCAAAAGGCCATGGGATTCAATAACCAAAAAGTTATGACAATTGGACAATACCCCTATGTCAAATCATCCACAATTCCAGATGGAGGACTTGAACAAGTTCCAGATGCATTGAGACTGTATTACCCAACGGCCCAAATCCGCCAGGTTTGGATACTGAACCTCAATGATAAGGAATCTATTCAAAAGGACTCATTTGTCATTGTCAGTCAAATTTCTATTATTTTTATATTGCCTATGAGAAATAAAGTGCTGAAAGGAAATCCAATACATCCAGGAAGAAAAAAATAATGGGAATTCAGACATATCTTGTGTTATGTCAATTTAAGTCATCCACCCCAAATCTTACTTCATAAAATTGGCTGAATGTAAACTCAATGGGTTACAAAAAGATTGTTCAATGAGAATTGTGCACAAACAAAGAAACTTTACATGTGTTCCAGCATCTGTGAGCCAATTTGAATACCACATGTCCAACCCATCCTACCCATTCTGATCAATCTGTGTTACTACTCATTAGAAAATCCTGTGTTGTGTAAATGTGCAACACAACTGCTTTGATGGTGGGTGTCAGGCAGGGGTGTCAAATAGATCAAGAAGGATTAGACAAGAGGGAACCACGGTATCTCGTCAAATACATCACACTTCCTATAACAGCTATCTCTTGAACGCATTCTCACATCACCAATCTGTATTGCACCAGTCAATTTCCCAATTGGAACATGAACAAATCACAGAACATAAAATGCATGATGCAGCTCATGCTGGTCAAAAAATTTGGATTGATAATATGACCAAAAAGAAAGGAAAAAATGTGGAAGGATCTAGGAAATCAAACCACCCTCAGTTTAGCCCCCAGGTTCAACCAAGATCATTGTATAACCCAACCTATAGCCCTAGTGCTGCATCTGCTTCATCTCACCGCCCAAATGTGTCATCTCACCGCCCAAATGTGTCATCTCACCGCCCAAATGTGTCATCTCACCGCCCAAATGTGTCATCTCACCGCCCAAATGTGTCATCTCACCGCCCAAATGTGTCATCTCACCGCCCAAATGTGAGCCCTCAACCTGTTCCAAGGATACATCACAACCCTCAAACCAGCCAGTCATTGTATAACCCCAATTGCAGCCCCCAGGTTGCACCAAGATCATTGTATAACCCCAATTGCAGCCCCCAGGTTGCACCAAGGTCATTGTATAACCCCAACTGCAGCCCCCAGGTTGTACCAAGGTCATTGTATAACCCCAACTGCAGCCCCCAGGTTGTACCAAGGTCTTTGTATAACCCCAATTGCAGCCCCCAGGTTGCACCAAGGTCATTGTATAACCCCAACTGCAGCCCCCAGGCTGCATCAAGGTCATTGTATAACCCAAATTGCAGCCCAGTTGTTGCATCCACTTCATCTCACCAACCTCAATTCAGCCCTCATGTTGAATCAAGGACTCTTTATCACCCAAATCACAGCCCTGGTGTTGTATCCACTTCATCTCACCACCCAAACTTTAACACCCATGTTCCTGTTACTTCATCTCACCACCCAAACTTTAACACCCATGTTCCTGTTCCTTCCAGGTCATCTCACTACCCTCAATTCAGCCCACATGTTGCATAAAGTCACCAAACATATAGACCCAGTTCTGGCTCCAGGCCAAATTACTACAAGTGATATTCTTCATGTCATGATATGGCCAATTGTCATGCATTCTGATTAGTTTGCAATCACACCCCAGTTTTTTTGCATGCATAAAAGACACTTTGCAGTTATTTTTATGATGTTAATTAGTAGATATGGCCAATTAAAATGATTTTATGATGATATTGAGTAAAATAACATTTATATCTAAAAAAATAAAAAAAATGGCATTTGGAGGTAATCATGAAATAAATGCCACATCTGTCCCAGGATCCATCCCGGAGTGGAGGAAATTTCCCTGAGTTGGTTGTACAGGTCAAACCATTTGTGTAGTGCCCATTGATGACACAATCTCAAAAGGAAATTTGGATCCCATTATGATATATTGGAAGCCTAATATTTGAAACAAAAATAGATGACAAGTTTCACACAATCCTCAGATTTGGCCCAGCTGGCTTATTTGCAAGTGAGAAGTTGGAAAGCTATGAAACCAAATATACATATAATATATATATATAAAGTAAATTACAAGTGTAAGAGGTCAGACTTGAGGATTGTAAGATCCCAGCCGATTAAGAACATTGGCCACGCCAGATATTATCAAACGAGCTGGGCCCACACGGAATCCTAGGTCTGTGAGCTCTTTCTGAGACATTCCTTTGAAAGCAGACCAGTGGTAGAAAGAATGTTCAGACATTACAGACAAGGTTTGTCTGTCATTTTCAGACAAGTATGAAAAGAGAAAAAATTCCGCCATGGTGAGATTGGCTTCTCCCCGGCATGGAGTGCCAGTGGGGTGTGCACCAGAAACTGAGAGAGAATTGCCCTCAATTGGAGGGATAAGGGGGAGAAGAGGGGCCTGGTTGGTGTTGATTTCTTCAGTGGGGTCTGCTTCAACCCCATCTTCTGAGGGGGGCCAAGATATGTGTGTGTAATCAGACTCAGTGGTGCTGAGGCTGGGGGGGGACTACAACAACTTTATATTAGTCAAGTTGCAGGGGTCCCTCCATTTGAAAAAAAAAACTTATTAACTTACAGGATTCTTAGATAATCTCTCCCTGTATTCAGGGGAGAATTTGATTAAAACTGAGGCAGAAATATCCCCTTTGTTGGGGATATTCACCATGAGGCGTCGAAACCGCCGGTAAGTTGAAGCGGAGGCCAGGGGGTAGAGGTGGTATTGTCGTCCTCTGCGGACGCGGCCAATCCATGCGAGATGGCGGGAGGCATCCTCATACTTCAGGATGCCTCCAACCAAGATGTCGCTGCGGGCCGAATCAAGAAAGTTGAAAACAAGCTTCTTGAATCGGCAAAAACGCAGGGTGGTGCGTTGGCTGACCGGCATAAGCTGAGACTGGTTGGTCGGCCAGAAACCTTGTGCCTTCTCAGGCGCACAAAGTTTGAGGATGTTGTCACATAGCCAGGGGTCAAAGACGATGTCGACCTGGTGGGTGGTTCTAGGCATAAGTGCTGGAGAGGGCGGGAAGGAGGGATGACAATGGTTATAAAAGGACTGCACTTGATGCAGTCCTTTTATAACCATTGTCATCCCTCCTTCCCGCTCTCTCCAGCTCTGACGTCGATTGAGCCGAGAGGGGCGGGACTCCAATCATGATCTACTTTCTCAAGCCGACATGAGATTGGAGTCCCGGTCGACTTGAGAACCTTGTGTGGTTTCCAAGCCGGCTTGGAAACCACACAAGGTTCTCAAGTCGACCGGGACTCCAATCCCATGTCGACTTGAGGATGATGGGGAGCTCAAGCCGACTTGAGAACCACAAATGGCTCTCAAGTCGACATGAGCACCCCCCTGAGTTGTCAAGTCGACTTGTGGATGGTTCTCAAGTCGGCTTGAATACCTCATTTTGGTTTTCAAGTCGACTTGAGTACTGTCGGGGGGGCTCAATCGGACTGCATAACACCCTGAGAAGATTATGTGGTTCTCAGGTCGACTTGAGAACCATTTGTGGTTCTCAAGTCGACTTGACAGCCTCATTTTGGCTGTCAAGTCGACTTGAGGACCACAAATGGTCCTCAAGTCGACCTGAAGGCCCCGTGGGTAGGAGGTCTCCCAGGACGAAGCTTAAATTTGTCTGGAAGTCGACCTGAGGACCAATTTCCGTCCTCAAGTCGACTTTTGTTGTCTGTTTGTCTTGAAGACAAATCACCTGTCACCAAAGTGTGCCCGTGGTGTACACCACGGACGCAGAAGAATATTTTGAAAACCGGTTAAACCGGTTTTCAAAATATTTCCCCATTCACTCACCGGCGACGTCGCGAGAAACGAGTCAGACAAACCATTTTCAAATATTTTTCGAAATATTTTCACAACCACTTGAGGTGGTTTCAGGAATATTAAGGCCCCTTTTGGATGCGAGATATCACGGGCGTGATATCCCGTTTTTCGTGAAATATTATCATGGCCTGTTTGGCGTCAACCTGTATATGGTGTCATAAAGACAACGTGTCCATTGGATTATTACGCTGCCAGCATATACCATCAGCCAGTCAAAAAACCATCAAATCCCCCTTCCTGAGAAAAATGGACCCAGACGACGACGATTCAACTCAAGTTCAAGATACTGATATAGCGGCTTCAACTCCGGCATCAACAAACAGTACTCCGGCATTGACCAACAGGACTCCGGCTAGGACAGCTTTAACTCATCCTCGAGGGGCTCTTCGCGCATTTACTCGAAACCGAGCTAGTACGAAGCGGCTCATCATGCAAAGCCTCAACTCATCTCAGACTCAATCATCCGCCTTGTCTCAAGCAACTCGACTCGAAGATCCTCTCAACGCCAAAGATGTGCCTGCCGACAATCAGGTTGTGATACCCCAAAAGGGGGTGCAACACAAGAAGTTAATGTGGTCCGGCCCAATGGAGGCCATGATGCTTGACCTGTACGTTGAGGAGGTCAACTGGGGCAAGAAATCCGACTCTGGCTTCCAAAATTCTAGTCATCGATACGTTGCTCAGGAACTACGAAAGCACTTCCCTGATGTACAGCACGTGCTTGACTTTACAAAGGTCAAATCCAAGCTCAGCCAGTCTTTCAAAAAAGACTTTGATGGGTTCTTGGCTTGCAAAGATGCAAGTGGGTTTGGAGGGGACTGCCTCCGATGAGGTTTGGGAAAATTTTTTGGAGGTGAGTTTTTCTTAATGCCTTGATTTCATGAATTGCCTCAATTCTGATGTTATGCTTCCCCTTAGTCTCATTCACATTGCAAGAAGTTTCAGGGAATGCCATTCCCTGAATTCTGCAAGCTGGAGATAATCTTTGGATCTGCAGCGGCTAATGGGGATGCAGCTCGATCGATCAGCCAACGAATCGCTCAGTTGCAGGCTCGGGCCTCTGGGAACTCAAGCGATACCACTCAGAGCTATGCCAATGGATCGGAGATCTCACCAAGCAGTCATCAAATCTGACTTCTGTCAGCCCAAGTCCAAGTCCGTATCTCTCTCGATCTCACCACAAAAAGGACTTGATTGCATGTGCAATCAATGGATTGGTTGGTTTCTTGCAACAGTCCTCAAATGACCGAGCTGAACGTCGGGTGGCCGCAAGTTCTACCCAAAACCCACCGGAGTCCTCAGGTGGCAGCAATCTCCAGAGAGCGATGATTTTGTATCAAGACGTTCACGCCAAAGAGGCCAGTCAGAACCAGTCGTTGGCCGCCTTCAAAGTTTTCCGGAATGACATTAATGCGCAGATATGCACCAGCATCAAGGACAAATTGCTGCGCGAAACCTGGCTCCAGGAGCAAATTGAGGAGATGCTCCAAAATCGTTAAGCTTGTTGGTCAAAAGGGGACATGTTGTTAACTTTATTTCTTTTTCTCTCATCGATTTAAAGAAAATCACTCGTAACATCTTTATTTCTTATTTCACCATGTTATCTTCTTTGCGAGACAATTGCGAGACGAAATGAAAACAAAAAAAAACACATCAAAAAAGAACAATCACAAATAAATGAGTTGATTCAGGAAAGATCCTTTGCCGATGGATTGTTTCCATCTGGGAAACGAGAGGAAGAGGAATACAATGCTTAAAAATTTTCCAATCAATAAAGTCAGATGAAAAATAAGGAGTGATTCTTACCAGACGGCCTAGTTGACCACCTTTGCTCCATCGTTGTTGTTCTAAATATCGGTAGACCGGCTTTGACATATCTACCTGATCGCCTAGGTTATGGTTCTTTCGAACTTGGACATCATTAATTTTGCTCATGCTCTTTGGACTATTGCGGTTGTTGGTAAATATGAGTTGATTATTTCTTATTTCACCATGTTGTCTTCTTTGCAAGATGAAATGAAAACAAATATAAAATAAATGAAAATAAAGCCAAATCACAAACAAATGAGATGAATCATTTAAAAAAGTTGGTTAATTGGCCTGCGCTCGGCTGTACAGGGTGATCAGGTATTTTTTCCACATTTCCTCGGCGATGTGGTCGCGCCAATTCTCGCATTCCTCACGCTCCCTATTGTTGAGGAGTTGCTGGGCTGGATAAGCATTCTCAGGGTTGCTGTTGCTGGAATCGCTGGTCCGATTCCAATAGATTCTCTCAGCTTCTTCAAAGATTTCATCACCAGTCCCATTCCGCAGTATGTTGATGTTATGCAGACAGGAACAGGCAATCACTGTGTCATACTGTTGCTCAAGATTGTAGTCGCTTGCCTGGGACAGGATTTTGAACCTGTGTTTGAAGACGCCAAAAGTCCGTTCAATCACGTTCCGCAGGCTTGAATGCCTCAGGTTGAATAGCTCTTCCCTATTTGCTGGCCTGAAAACAAAAACATTAACAAAGAAAAAAAAAGGAAAGATCAGACAAAAACCTCACCTCAATCCAGCAGCAGCTTGCTCTCGCAAGTGGTATCTGGTCCCACGGTAGGGTACCAAAACCCCCCAATCTAGCCCATACCCTGCATCAGCCAGGTAGTAGTATCCTGCTGGAATGAAGAAGTTGGTTGATCGGGAATCATCCAAAACACAGACATCATGCGCTGTCCCTTCCCAACAGACGCGTAAATAAGTGAATTTCATCTCAAAGTCACATACGCCAAGCACGTTCTGGGATAAAAAACCCTTGCGATTCCGATGTGCTGCCGCTTGGGTAGCTGGTACTGAGGCCGGAATGTGAACGCCGTCAAGTGCCCCTAAACATTTGGCGAAGAAGGGATTGAATTTTGGGTTGGACTGAATATACCCGTGCATGCAATTGGTTGGAGGGCTGACAATGTATTTCCCTGCCAGCTGGACAATGAGAAAAAGTATGTGCCGGAAGACTCTATAGAAATGGGTTTGGAGTTGTCAATCAATTGATATAGAACACCAAAAAAATGAAGCAAGACAAAGCGAGAGAGAATAACTTGGATATAGTTTCACCTGAATGTTGAAACCGGTCCTGCACCTGATGGTTTGAGCTCTTATGACCAACAATATAGAGGAAGATGCAGAGTTGCTCCTCGATGGCCAGAAGCTTGGAGACTGGCTCAATTTGAATGGCGAGTAACTCCTCACATATGAAATAGATGGTTGAGGCCGGGAGGCGGAAGATTGATTGACATCGGCGAGGATTTCCTTGGAGCATTGCTTGTGTGTACATTGCACCAGTGAGTTCCAAATTGTTGTAGGGGAGGCGTGGCGAGGCGTACCGTTTGAGCTTGATGAGGAGAATTGCAATGGTGCAAACGATGGCAGTTTCTTCTGCTTGATCTTCTTCTTCAGTGTTGAGGACTTCATTCGAGATTGGCAGGTCACTGTCCATGATGAGAATGGCTGGCTTGGAAAGCTATACGACGCTGACCAGCCAAACACCCAAAAATGATTATCTCAAAAAATATGACGGGCGTAGTGATGGGCATATTGCATGAACTTTGCATACAATACTACGCCCGTCATATTGCGCATCCAAAATGGGCCTAACAATCAACCAATTTGGTTGGCACATGCCTTGTCAACCAAAATGTTTGGGGCAATTGGTTCTGAAAACCAGTGAACTTGGTTGTAGAAACCAATTCTGTTTGCCAAATGGTCCCTAAAACCAAATTGATCGGGATCTAATATTCCTGCAGCCAGATTTGGTTGCAGGAATGGTTTGCCAAACCATTTATGTTTTCAGATTGTTTGACTCAACTCAGCATGCAGAATGGCACCGGTGCCACATTTAACAGACGGAAAATAAAATATTATAATTTTTCAGGCCTTGAAGGCATGGGTTCATCCAACTTAATGGACCCCCAAGTGAGTGAGTGAGAGTGGGAATAGAAAATTTTGAGATCACTAGTACAGTTGGTTATTTGAAAGAACTACTTAGTAAAAAATAAACAAAAATAGAAAATGTGTGAACAAAAAGGGAGAAGACAAGAGAAAAGAAGACAAAAGTAGAACTCAATAAATCAAGGAAACAGTAAATGAAATCTAATCAAGATCACCATTCACATCTACATCTTCATTACCCCTACTCATGATTTGATCCATCTTTTTGGTAATTTCCTCCTCAGTTGGCAATGCAGCTTGTTCAGCCGTAACATCTGATGCTAGTGTCTTCCCATCCCACAGCTGGGAATCCTTTTTCCAGACAAGCGAGGCAAACACAAAGTCATACAGCTATGACTTGCCAGTGCGCGCGGCGAGATCTTCCTCAATCTGGGTCCAGAAATTGGGACTTTAGTTGCTTTCCCCTTGCCAATTTGTGCTGGAGGTTGTTGAGATGGATGAGGAGCCTCAGATAGGCCAATTGAGCCTTGGCCTGTTGTTTGATGTTGGGGTCTTTATTAATGTTCTTACCATTAGTGTCTTTGTGTCATGGTGTCATCTGGCCATAGACAGCAGATACTAGTTCAGAGAGTTTTGGTATGTCCTTTGGGTCATCTAATCCAGATTGGATGATGGGGGCCAACATGTGCTTGTTGCCTTTCAGTCTCTTGCTGATTATCTTATTGACCTTCTTGACCTCACCGGCATCATCTCGCCATTGCTCCGACTTAAGGTGTGTGACAAGCCACTGCGGGTCTTGCTGATTGAGTATGTCCTGAGACCTCATTGTTGGGGAGGAGATCCTCCCCAGCCATGAGGTCATACAACCTCATGGCCGGGGAGGAACTCCCCCACCCCCCCCAACAATGAGGTTGTATAACCTCATTGTCAGGGAGGAGTTCCTCAGCAATGAGGTTATACAACCTCATCGTTGGGGAGGAGCTCCTTCCCGGCGATGAGGTTATACAACCTCATTGTTGGGGAGGAGCTCCTTCCCGGCAATGAGGTTATACAACCTCATTGTTGGGGAGGAGCTCCTTCCCGGCAATGAGGTTATACAACCTCATTGTTGGGGAGGAGCTCCTTCCCGGCGATGAGGTTATACAACCTCATTGTTGGGGAGGAGCTCCTTCCCGGCAATGAGGTTGTATAACCTCATTGCTGGGGAGGAGCTCCTTCCCGGCAATGAGGTTATACAACCTCATCATTGGGGAGGAGCTTCTTCCCGGAAATGAGGTTGTATAACCTCATTGTTAGGGAGGAGCTCCTCCCTGACAATGAGGTTGTATAACCTCATTGCCGGGAAGGATCTCCTCCCTGGCGGCAGGCCATGAAATCAGAAACATGTTGAAGTTCAACATGTTGCTGATGTCAGGGATACACACATAACATAGTATGTGTGTATCCTTTGGTGTGCCGGCGGGCATGCCAAAAAATACACACATACTATGTTTGTGTGTATCGTTGGCCTATGGCCTATGGGAGACTTTACAGTCTCCCATAGGCCATAGGCCAGGGTGTGCGGCCCCACCCGCACATCCATTGGCGTTCAGGTGGGCCGCCAAGAGGCACGCCAATGGCAATTGGCATGCTTCACAAGCACACCAATCGCCATTGGTGTGCTTAATCACAAGCCGGCAGAAAATATTATTGGCCCTGACCAGCTGCTCCTGCAAATATGTTTTCTGCTATGGCTTGGCTTGCAAGCATACTTATTATATTTCTAAGATGTACAAGCTTCTCGTTGTCAAGAATCCTGTGAAGTTTGTGCTCAAACCCTCTACATATCCAGTCAAAAAGAACAGCATCTCTGGTATCACCAATTTCATTCTAGATTATTCATCAATCAGCAAAGAGGAACCCACAATTATGATACAGTACTCAAATGTCAATCTGAACAACACACATAAGAAACAGAAATTACACCCAACAACTTCGGCTCCACAGGATTGCTCAATCTTGGAAGAAGAGATCATTGATTTTGAAGAGTTTCTGGATGACATTAACAAGTTTTTTACAGCACATGTTTAAACAGTTAGCAACACCTGTCTACAATTCAAAACTAGCAATAAAAGCATGTGAACAACAGACAAAGAACTTGTAATCCATCATTCTAACTTGGCCAGATAAATGATGCTTGCATTGAGGAATGCAAATGCAAGCAAGATCCTCAAGACAGCCAAAACCAGCCGCCTGATTGTATCACTGAGCTTTCCCAATTTGATGTGGTGGTTTAATGATAGTGCCAAAAATATATTACAGGATATTCTCTCAAGCTGCCCAAAATCACCCACAATTGCAAGCAAGCTGTTTCCTTGGGATCTTGGTTGTTCAATGGCTACCTCGTGGAGAATTAGAGAAACTGATGACTTGTCTGCTGTAAGCTGGCTGGAAAGATTTGAAGACAGCGCAAGGCCACCTGAATCACAAACAACACAAGGCAAACTTCCTGCTCAATTTGTCAATACCCAATCTTGAATGTTTGAGGGTGAAGTTCTGGGATCTGTTGGGGCTTGCAAAACATGTGCCCAGGTCTTGCAGCAAGAGGCTTAATTACTGTGGAAGCGGGATGTCCATTTGGCTTGGCAAGGGATACAAGGTGGTAAATTAGTGGAGATGGGTTTTACAATGGCAAAGTATGTAGATTGTAGATATTTCTGTTTTTTGCATTTCTGGTTGTTGGTGTGCATGACTCATGATGAACAAGATAGCTCTAGAGCTTGGGAATTTCCAAGAAGATTATGTGACTTTTTGCAAATACTATTTGACATGATAATACTAATAGGCAACATGTGCAAACAGACATGAAAGGTCAGCTTTATAAGAAACTCTCCTCAGGGGCAGTCTGCAAATCACATGTCTGAAGCCACTCATCTTTCCACTCATCTCACCAGGAAAAAACAATGATCACTTGATGGCAAGTGACATTTGGGCAACTTCACTCATCTATCCTTAAACTATCCACTGCTACTCCTTGAATTACTTTAGAAAAAAATTGGGTATTCATTTTTCTACCTTGCACAACCAGAGGCTGTGCCTGCTCATAACAGCTCTTTCTGACTTCTGTGCATATAAGTGTTGGGTAGCTGCTCAGCGCGGCTCAGCTTTGATTGAAATAGGTACATAGCTCAGTGGAAACTTCCTTCCAAACCTTGTTGATTTGCCTTCCTTCTGCCCAAAAGTCATGTCTGAGCTGCACCAGATTGAACACTGAACTGCACCAAATTGAACACTGAGCTACAATAGGTGTAATACTGAGCTACCAGAGTGAAAAACTGAGCTTCCCCAGGGGGAATATTCAGCTATTCTGAAGTGAACACTTATACGCTGTGCCAGACTGAACACTCATCTGTGCCAGAGTTTGCAATGAGCTTTGCTGTGGTGACTCCTGTGCTCAGCCAGGGAAAACTGATGAGCAACAGAAAATAAGTGAAACCAGTGAAAACTGAGCAGAATTAGTGAAAAATGAGCAGAATTAGTGAAACTGAGCAGAATCAGTGAAAAATGAGTGGAATCAGTAAAAAAAAGAGCAGAATCACTAAAAATGAGCAGAATCAGTTAAAACTGAGCATGATGTGGAAAATGCACAGAATAAGTCAAAACTGAGCCAAATCAGTGGACACTGAGCTGAATCAGTGGAAACTGAGAAGAATCAGTGGAAACTGAGGTGAATCAGTGGAAACTGAGAAGAATTGGTGGAAACTGAGCAGAATCAGTGGAAACTGAGCTGAATCAGTGCAAACTGAGCTGAATCAGTGCAAACTGAGCTGAATCAGTGAAGTGTGATCTGAGCCAGTGGAAAAGGAGCTATTGAATTAAACCACCCGTGAGAATGAAATATACTGGAAGAGTAGGATTGGGGCAGCTTTGGAGCTACAACCAAAGTTGCAGAATGTCACTTTTCATGTGAGAATTTTTATTTCCTGGTGTCTGTTACTTGGTTGTGAGCCCAAGTCATGGAAACATAGTGTTTCACTTTTCTGTCCGCAACCACAAAAAAACACACCTTCACGCGTCGACAAAATCACAAACACCCTCCCCCCCCCCATCTCATCAGAAAAGCTCTTTTTCCCCCCCTCTTCGAGCAGCATATGCTCCCCACCCCTCGCCCCCCCCCCGACCCGATCCAAGTTCCTGGCAAGCCTCCTGCGGAAACTTCGGATATGATGGAAGACATGGAGGTCCATCAACCCCCTCGCCCAACCACCAACCCTCCCTCATCCAGCCTCCATATATTGCCCACCAAGGCACTCGGTGAACGTGACCCAAATGGTGCGGTCCTTCTAGACGCCAAATTCATGGATTTGTTACTCGACCTCTCGGCGAACAACGAGAGAATGATTAATCGTCTTGAGGCCACCGTGGACCAACTCAACGCAAAGGTAGATCCTATGATCAAGAAGATGGCCGACTTCGAGGTGCTTATCCGATCTGGCGCGTTCCCCGGCACCAGCCCCAAGCCAAGAACAATTGTGTCAAAGTATTTTGCTTCTGCCGCCGCGACATTGATCACTGGCTCACCCACGCGCCACAACGCGTCCCCCCCCGCTCATTCACTCGCCACATTGAAGCCGAAACGGGTCATAATACACTCGAATCCGGCAAACACGTCCCTCAAGAACGTTCCTAGTGGCACGTTAGTTCAGAAGGCCAACGAAGCACTCACAGGGATTGAGGCTCAGGTGGATGGTGAAGCAGTCACAATTCGTGGGGCCAGTGTGATGCCATCAGGAGATGTATTGTTCTACACCAAAAACAGAGCACACCAGAAGTGGTTAATGGACAACAAGCACATCTGGTCAAAGAAGGTGCACCCGGATCTGGAGGCTACTCCAAGTACATACTCAATCATGGCCCATGGGGTCCCAAAATTGTTTGATATTGAAAAACCAACCAATCTCGCGCAACTCGCTTCCGAGAACCCTTTCAAGCAGCGGACCTCGCTCAAGTCCGATGGATGGGATCGAATGAACCATCAGCAAAAAAGGCAGGGTCGCTTGTCTTTTTGTTTGTCAATAAAGATCTAGCGTACCGGATTGAGAAGTCAGGAGTCTTTTTAAACTACGACTTCCATCGAACGGACCGCTTCAAACCCCGCCCGCCCCAATGCTTCAAGTGTTTGAAGATGGGACATTTTGGCAAATGGTGTCGGGAAACCCGCAAGATGCACCAAATGCGCGAAGAGTCACTCAACCAACGGATGCCCGGAGGGCCGTGGCGTCAGCCAGATTTGTGTGACCGGACAAGTCAAAGACAGGAATAAGAGACATAACGACTTCAAGAACACCAAACAATGAAGGAACCATGACCTTCAACCACACCCCATTCAACATGAAGAAGAGGCATGGTTCGACAAGAAACGCTTATCTTCTCAATGATAGATACGCCTCAAGCAACCCCCGTCAATTTCCCGCATGATCATTCCCCGACTCCCTAACAATCACTTCCAACCTTTTCATCTCTTTCACCAAATATCCTATCTACTTCACATGACGCCAACCACTCATCTCACGATCACCCTTCAAAATCAGACCACCTTTCAATCTTAAATCTAAATTGCCATTTCCAAGGCTGTCACGCTAAGTCTTCTCAACTCTTCTCTTTCATTTGATTTTCTCCTCTTACAAGAACCTGGGTTAACCCATTTGACCTTTGTCCCCCGCAGCACCAGGCTTGGCGAGCATATTCTGCTTATGAACATGTCCCGACGGCGTGGCGGCAACGCCACAAGGCTGTGATCTATGTCCAGAATTCTTTCCCTTCAGAGGCGATCAGGCTTCTGGAAGGGGGTTCGCAGAACCTCGTCGGGGTAGAGGTTTCTCACCCCGAGGAAAGGTTTTCCGCCTCTTAAGTATCTACAATCCCCCCGTTTCCTTCCCCACTGTCGCCGTCCTCAAAAAACTGGCTGAATTTGCATTACTCAAGACAGGTACCAGTCATCCTTGCAATGAATGGACGCCACCTACACCATCGCCATGGAACCCCCCAGGGGTAAGGAAGACTGAACCGGAAGCTCGATCTTGCTAAGTTTCCTCTCATCTTTCTGGCTTTCCGCTTGTTCATCCCCAC
>RDRW01000593.1:0-99455 GCA_007896445.1 Puccinia hordei
TTTTCTTTACTCGTCCTCATTCTTTGTCATTAAACTAAAATCCCAATCCAGTCCTACATCTTCACCTGTTCTGTTCTCTTCAAACACCTTTCCATAGATTGTCTCATCTATCAACTCCCGCAGCCTAATGTTTTTTCTTTCATTTCTTTTCTTATTCCTTACAGTTGTCTACTCTTGCTTCCTTGCTTTCTCACTTCTAATCTTCTTCTCTCAGTGTGTCAGCTCTTCAGTAATGAAACATAAGATTCAAATCTTGTAACATCAAGACAGACACTGAATAAGTTGAGAAGGTCAAAAAAAATAAAATAACATCTCCTTCCCTCAATCCTGCACAGCGTACAATCCAACTTGAGTCAATCACCTGTACATGGAAGGTTCTGGGACTGTAATTTATATAAATATGCCCAGAATGCACAGAAGAATTGTGGAAGACCCAAAGGTGCATCAAACAAAGTCAACACAACTCAGCGGGACCCATCAGGATTTGAATACATTGAAAAGTAGAGGAAGGCTGAAGACCAACAGATTGAGCGGAGTAAGGAAAAGAAAGCTGAAAAATAAGTAAAAAAGGAATTGGAAAGAAGAACACGGAAGAAGATAAAAGGAAGGCGATGATAAAAAAAGAAGAATGAAGACCTTCCAAGAGATTCAACCAGTTCAATATTTAGCCAGACAATCTAATTCAAAAAATAAAAGAATTTCTGTCCTGTAAAAGCTGTCATCCATCCAGCAAAGAGCAAGGAACCAGAACTCAGTCGGGCTTTTCTGGAGGCTCTCCCCTCAATTTTTCAACCATACTATGTGGAAATAACGGCAACCCTGATGTCAGAAACAGTAAATTTCTTCCTGATTGGTTCCGGTGATTCTTTGATTTCTCGAGGAATGAAGCAGCTGTTAGCAGATGACTAACTGGATTCCTTGCAACACCCTATACTCAGCAATGGGACATTTCCACTTTCTTTTGCCTTCCTGGTGATGCCCTTCACAGTTCCTTGTCTGCTTGTCTGCACACACTGTATTCTCTAAAGAGTTTTTGAAGTAAAAGACTTTTATGTGCGCTGATGTTGATAGCTATCTACTCTGATGATAAGATAAGATATCCGCAAACTCTAATACAAAACTCTATTTATATAACACCCCCCAGTCATTTCTGTCAGCCTTAGAGCTAATACAATTAGCCTACAAGTCTTCCTTAAGTACAATTTAAGACCAAAACATAATTATATCTTTTACAGTGTTGAAATTTCACTTGCTTTGACTTCAGATTCTTTTTCCTCATCATATTTTAACCCTAGTCCAACTGAAAATTTTCTCCATATCTTACTCCTTCATATAGTTAGTGAACTATTGGTGAATCTATTCTAAAAACTGCTGCGCAGTGTTTCAGATGCAAGCTGACCACAAGCAAGCACTGATTCAGAAAACTCTGAAAATTTTCGAGTCTGAGTATCCTCTACACCCCAGAAGATACACAACAGACTCCAGAATACCACACAAAAACCACACAGTTCAGAAACTTCTATCAGTTGACCTCAAGCAGCTTCCTCACCAAGGTTTTGGAATATTAAGTAAGGCCCTCACTTCTCTGATTATCTCCCAGTTCTGCTGCCATTTAATCAACCAGTGAGTCCCTTCTTCTGCTACCTCTTCAACTCATTCTATAATCCTTTATCCCTAGTCTGTCTGTTCTGTCTTATACTCCCCCCATCTTTCCTTTCCTACTAAATCATTGGCAACCCATTATTGGAATAAACCCATTGGATTAAATCCTGCTTGATAAAGCCTTAACCAGAAATAAATTTCTTGATCATTCTTAGATCATATACCCTTGTATTTTTGTTGATTTTATCCAGGGAAAACCAACCAGGTTTCCATCTAAGGATCCTTGTGTCAGTTTCTTTTGACCAGAAAAAGATTGGCTGGATTCAGTTTCCTTTGACCAGGCTCCTTATCTCAGTTTCTGTTGTGGAAGAAGAGGCTGAACCTCAGTTGGAAGCTCCCCAGATCATTTAAGATCTTTTTCTCTTTTTGTTTTTTTATATTACTACTATTTTTCTACTGAGTGATAAATTACTTAGTTCCCTTTTCTTGTGTCCTGCTGTTGTTGAGTTGCCTGTTAGTCTGCTACCATGATGTATCACCAGCTGAACCATGAGCACTACCAACCAACACCCTGGCAGTCACAAGCGTCTGTAGCCTAGTTGGTAAAGGCAGCACTCTAGCATGTGTCTCAGCTTAGCTGAGGTCGTGAGTTCGAATCTCACCAGACACATCTCCATTTTACAGTCTCTACAGGTTATGAGCCCAGATTCTACCTAAGCGCTACTCACTTACATAAGAGACTGAATGAAGATGTGAATGCTTCATGTAAGACCAAAAACCCCTCTAAGCCTACATCAAGGTCCCGGGTTCAACTCCCACAGTGGCCACACCTACATGGGTCCAAATCCCCATACTTCCTTGGGTCAAATCCCCACACTTACGGGGTCTAATCCCCACACTTAATGGGTCTAATCCCCATACCTCTTGGGTTCATTCCCACTCTCCACATCATGTAGCAAGGGGGGGTGTTGAGTTGCCTGTTAGTCTGCTACCATGATTTATCACCAGCTGAACCATGAGCACTACCAACCAACACCCTGGCAGTCACAAGCGTCTGTAGCCTAGTTGGTAAAGGCAGCACTCTAGCATGTGTCTCAGCTTAGCTGAGGTCGTGAGTTCGAATCTCACCAGACACATCTCCATTTTACAGTCTCTACAGGTTATGAGCCCAGATTCTACCTAAGCGCTACTCACTTACATAAGAGACTGAATGAAGATGTGAATGCTTCATGTAAGACCAAAAACCCCTCTAAGCCTACATCAAGGTCCCGGGTTCAACTCCCACAGTGGCCACACCTACATGGGTCCAAATCCCCATACTTCCTTGGGTCAAATCCCCACACTTACGGGGTCTAATCCCCACACTTAATGGGTCTAATCCCCATACCTCTTGGGTTCAATCGCAACTCTCCACATCATGTAGCAAGGGGGGTGTTGAGTTGCCTGTTAGTCTGCTACCATGATGTATCACCAGCTGAACCATGAGCACTACCAACCAACACCCTGGCAGTCACAAGCGTCTGTAGCCTAGTTGGTAAAGGCAGCACTCTAGCATGTGTCTCAGCTCAGCTGAGGTCGTGAGTTCGAATCTCACCAGACACATCTCCATTTTACAGTCTCTACAGGTTATGAGCCCAGATTCTACCTAAGCGCTACTCGCTTACATAAGAGACTGGATGAAGATGTGAATGCTTCATGTAAGACCAAAAACCCCTCTAAGCCTACATCAAGGTCCCGGGTTCAATTCCCACAGCGGCCACACCTACATGGGTCCAAATCCCCATCCTTCCTTGGGTCACATCCCCACACTTACTGGGTCACATCCCCACACTTAATGGGTCTAATCCCCATACCTCTTGGGTTCAATTCCCACTCTCCACATCATGTAGCAAGGGGGGGTGTTGAGTTGCCTGTTAGTCTGCTACCATGATGTATCACCAGCTGAACCATGAGCACTACCAACCAACACCCTGGCAGTCACAAGCGTCTGTAGCCTAGTTGGTAAAGGCAGCACTCTAGCATGTGTCTCAGCTTAGCTGAGGTCGTGAGTTCGAATCTCACCAGACACATCTCCATTTTACAGTCTTTACAGGTTATGAGCCCAGATTCTACCTAAGCGCTACTTGCTTACATAAGAGACTGAATGAAGATGTGAATGCTTCATGTAAGACCAAAAACCCCTCTAAGCCTACATCAAGGTCCCGGGTTCAACTCCCACAGTGGCCACACCTACATGGGTCCAAATCCCCATACTTCCTTGGGTCAAATCCCCACACTTACGGGGTCTAATCCCCACACTTAATGGGTCTAATCCCCATACCTCTTGGGTTCAATCCCCACTCTCCACATCATGTAGCAAGGGGGGGTGTTGAGTTGCCTGTTAGTCTGCTACCATGATGTATCACCAGCTGAACCATGAGCACTACCAACCAACACCCTGGCAGTCACAAGCATCTGTAGCCTAGTTGGTAAAGGCAGCACTCTAGCATGTGTCTCAGCTTAGCTGAGGTCGTGAGTTCGAATCTCACCAGACACATCTCCATTTTACAGTCTTTACAGCTGTCACATAGGAGACACAGGCTCACAATTTCCCTCAACCCCTGGTACCATCCCTGGAACCCTACTTGCCTGTCTCCCTGATTTTGCATCACACCACAGCATGCCCAACTACTACACCCACTCAATCCTGTCCTTGTCGTGCATACTAGAGCAGCCTTTGCCTGCCCAACCAATTGCCTGCGCCAACTGTAGAATGTTGCATGCTGCACCCTTGTGCTTTCCCCGCGAAATGCTTGGTGATATTTGGTAGGTACCCCCTTCCTCAGTCTGCCGCTGGGCCCCTAGTTGCGGGCTCAGCTTCAGGGATGCACCACCTGTATATAAATACTCCCACAATGTCAGCAAGGCCTTTGATGTTGAGGCGAAAATTCACTGCAGCTTTTGTGCAATAGCTTGGTGTTTGGGACATGGGCAGGGAGATTATATGGCAATTTGACAAGAATTAATCCCAGAAATTACCACACAACAAAAATGGTATGAAGATCATCTATTCTTTCACAACTTGGACAAGAATCTGGGACAACTCTGTTGAATCAACTGGAAGATGTGGGAGGGATAAGTGGATTTCCATGCCATCCATAGGCAAAGAAATGGCCCATTCCTTCCAGATCCCTGTTTTCTTTTTCTGTAAAAGCTGGTCTCAAACTTTCTTCCCCTTTTTCTGCCCCCCAAACAACAACCCACCCATCTTCTTTTCATTTATTTTTGATTATTCTCACTTTTCTCCCCTTCTCTTTCCTGCTCCCCAGTTATTACAGCAGTGGGAAAAAGATGCTTCCCCTGAGGCTTTAGAATGGCAAACCCGGTATTCTACTTGTTTCACAATGAATCTTGGTAGAAAAGCCATATTTCCTGATAAATTTTATTGATAGTGTTCCTTTTGTAGTTTGATCTAATTCACATTTTTATTGTTTCATTTTTCTTTTAATTTCATCTTCATTGCTCCCTATATCAATTATTTCTAGCATGGAATGTCACCACAAGCCATAAGAGTCCACAAATGGATGGATAGAGTGACAAATTGTTGCACAATGAAGTGACCCTTACAAAATGTTTTTGGATGGCACAACAGCTTTCAAAAATCAACATGTGGGGGATACTTATCAGTTCATATTTCTGTAAAGATATGAGGACCTCACAGGTATAATTGCATGCTCTATTTAATTTTTTGAAGTCAAAAAAAATATCAACTCACAATATATGTAACTTATCTCTGAGTTCTCAATAAAACAGCCTTTTCTTTTCTTGTTTTTTTTAATATCTTCAAAGCTTACAGATAATTAACCTCTACAGCTCTTGTTTTATTATTATTATTATTATTATTAGCATCACAATAATTGATCAAACTGATCAACCTAATGTTTACCTTATTTAATTCATAAAGAATAAGGGTAAACTTTAGGTTGATCAGTTACTCTGTTTTTACATCTTATTGTAAAACAACCACTGCAGTGAATCCCCCTGTTTTTTTTTGTAATTTTAAATAATTATTTTCAGGCGGGCAAAAATAATTAATCAAAATTCCAAACAAAACACAACTCCCATCACTGGTATTTCTGGGGGTTGTTTTGGGGAAACAACTCCCAGGCAGGCGATTTGTTTAAATTCAAATCACAAAAAAAACATCCCCCATTGATGATATTTCCGGTTGTTTTGGAGAAACAACTCCCTCCCAGGGGACCGCCTGAGGACCCTAAACAGTGGTCCACACGAGGTTGATTGGACGTCCTGCTCCAATTTACTGGTGTCGTATAACCAAGGCCCTAATTTTAACATTTAGGCCCCGTTTGGCTGCCGTTATGTGAAGTAATATTGGCCGCTTTTGTATAACCGGGCCTCACAGAGGCCCATATGATATCACTTGTGTGTTTGGCAACATGTAGAAATTATAAACTTCATGACTACTTTTGTCATCACTCGTCATCACCCCTGCCAATTCCCATATAGTACCCCTGGGGTACTATTTGGAGTCATATCGGTCACTCCATCCATACCCGCTGGCTAGCTCTTGTTTTTCATACCTCCCGTGGCGCAATTGGTGTGGTAGCTGAGCAAAGTGGAGCGCCTTGAGTCTTTCGATTACAACATGAGCCCGGCCGATTATATTTGAAGGCTTCTGGTATGAAAGATATCTTCCCTAATGAAAGCTCATGATAAATTTTTAGTCTGTTGACTTATGGGTTGTTCATAACAACTCTCCAACTTGTTGATTTATTCTTCGTCTCTCAAACATCAGAGGCTTCACAATCTCCGACATGTTTTTGTCACCATGGTCTAAAGCCATCATTCAGAGGTAGATTGACGGTGTTAAGTGACGTCACTTGAACATCCACCATGCATTGTCGACTATTCTTTCTTGAAAACGTTACTGAGATGTAACCCAGCAAAGAACACTAATTATGTCATTTCCCGAGATTCCAAAGCCTTGTAAAGCCGTCTGCAGCTGCCGTGATAAAGCAATTCGTTTTCGGATGACATTCCACCCAGGTGATGTGTTTTTGATGGGCATCGAAGCTCATTCTTTCGTTTCTCTTTCCCTAAAGTCGTTGGCGTTTGAAAGATCCGTTAGGCTTATTAACGAGATAAATGCGCCCGATAGGATTGGACTGACACTTTCAAGGTCCCATGCCCATAGTAGCCCATCTTCATCTCCAGCTAGCACTTGGGCTTCATCGTAGCTCATGCTAATGTGACTTCGATAATTTAAAACTCGATGACCGGTAAACTTTTGAAGCATTTCCCCTCTTTGGCGGTCCATTAGTCGGATCGTTGAGTTCAGCGTAGAAACGGCCATTGTTTTTGAGTCTTTCAGCAAGTGGATCGATGTGACGGGATCTGTAATCATTCATCGAAAAAAAACTTAGCATTTGAAAGCTTTTTTGTCCTTCTAAAAAACAAACGCTGGCAGGGATAAGGGAACGAAAAGAAAATAACCTTCAAAATAATCTTCCATCACTTGACCCATTCTGATGTCGTATGAGCGAACATAGCCATCCACCGAGCCAGTGATGAGTTCGCTCCCGGATACGATTATCGAAGTGATCGAGTCCTTGGCATCTTGAAAAGTTTGTATCGGATGGCGCTGTTGAGATTTGATATCCCAAACCCTTATGGAGGCGTCGAAACTTCCTGTTCATTCAAAATTCAAAATCAGGACAATATAGGACCTCCTTCCCACATCAAAAAAAATCCAATGGAGGCGACGCTGATGCTAACCACTGATGAGCAAGTTGCCATCAAAACTAAAAGCACATGCATTTATTACCCCGGTGTGTCCACTAAAGCGTCTCAATATGGAGCCGGTTGATACGTCCCAATAGAAGACCGACCGATCTCCCCCAACACTTCCAATAAATGAATTGTTTGGTGAGCTGTCTACAAACAGAGTTACACTTTCAGTGTCGCTCTTTATCTGGTCAGAATACGGTGGCAAAGGAAACCGGTCTCAGCTCACACCGCAATTCCTAATATCTCATACCCATGTCCGCTATAGTCTTTGATGAAGTTTCCAGTCTTGGCATTCCAGAGTCGAATCGTTCGATCCTGCCCCCCGGTTAGTACGTACTGAGCGCCATGATTAAGCGTTGCAACATGAACAATCCCTTTGTGTTCCAACTGACATTGCAAAGCCGGTGAGCTGTGGGTTGACAGGCTGTCCATGGTGACGCGCGAGCCCTGCTCAAAGACGGTACCGACAGCAGATTATTTCTTGATCGGGGACTCCCCGAGCGGGGAATCTTCCGGCAATGGACGAGCATCTTCAGCAGCCCGGGGATCTACTCACGTTGCTTTAGCGGGCCGACTGGCGTTTCACAGATCTGTCTCAGATCTTTCACCGTCCGTGCCACAGCAGACTGGTGATAGCGCCGGGGGTGGATAGCCTTCCAACCAACCCAGACCGACAATCTACGGCTCACCGACTGCCGACCCGGCTACCAATACCTACCGACACCATCACAAAGAAAACATGATGAATCCTGTTGAGCTCATGAACTTCATGGATGATGATGACGATCGTTTTGCATACGATCTCGGCGAACAACTTCTTTCACGCAACCAGGTTCATGAAAGAGGTGGTTCTACCTTTGGACGGAAGACATATAATCAAGGCCGACTGCAAGCAGGGAAGCAACTCCACGCCGATCATTTTTCGGAAAACCCAACGTACTTTGAGGAGTTTTTCCGCCGCCGCTTTTGAATGCGCCAACCATTGTTCCTCCAAATCCTCCAAGCAGTGGTGGAATACAATGAATATTTTGTGCAAAAGCGCAACGCTGCAGGACAGCTTGGCTTTTTGCCTCATCAAAAGATCACCGCCGCGCTCAGAATGCTTGTATATGGTGCAAGCGCTGATTCACTTGATGAATACATTAGAATGGGTATGTGTTTTCCTTTTCTGTTTTGGTTGCAAGTCTGCTTAAAACTGATGAAAAGCTGTTACTGCTTTATAAATGAAGGTGAAAGCACGGCTCTAGAATGTTTGAAGAGATTCTGCCAAGCTATGGTTGGTGTTTTCTCCAAAGAATATCTGTGTACCCCAAATGAGGCAGACTAGGCTTGGTGCCTTAAAATTGGCAAGATACATGGTTTTCCTGGAATACTAGGGTCTCTTGACTGCATGCATTGGACTTGGAAGAATTTTCCAACGGCTTATGGCAGTCAGTATATTGGTAAAGAGAAAGATCCAACTGTAATCTTGGAAGCGGTAGCATCATACAACACCTGGATTTGGCATGCTTTCTTTGGCTTGCCTGGAACTCTCAATGACATCAACGTACTAGATTGATCTCCTCTTTTCAAACACTTCCAGGACAGTATTCTCCCTCCAATAAAATTTACAGTAAATTCAAACAAGTACACAATGCCATATTATCTTTCCAACTCCATTTATCCAAAGTGGGCAACATTGAATCAAACAATTAGTTACACAGTTGATGAAAAAGAAGAAGAAAAAATCCAAAAATTGAGAAGCTTTTTGTAAAGATGTTGAGAGGGTGTTTGGAATTCTACAGGCTCAATGGTCTATAATCACGCAGCCAACTTGCTTATGGAAACATGAGGACATTTCTTACATAATTAAAGCTTGCATTCTGATGCACAAAATGATTTTCAAGGACAAACAGGATTCACACCTTCATGGAAATCTTGAATACAATCAACACTACCAAACAGAATCAAACAATCACTCAGGATCCCCTTCAGAATTTGATTTTTTTCCCTTGCTTTCTACCAAGCAATTTGCTGTGAATCAATGCATGGCAAGCTTAAGGGTGCCTTGATAGAGCACCAGTGGAAGTTATATCTCAAAAGGCTTAGGAAGAAAGAGGCAATGGGAATTGTGGGGGTTGACTCTGAGGATAGCTTGAGACTGAGTGATGGTTAATTTTCCTCTTAATATCTATTCTTACCTGATTCCTTAATAATTGCTCTTTTGAATCCTCTTGCTCAAAAGTCTCAATTATTTATTTTCTTGAAATAAGATAATATAAAAAACATTCTTGTGTTTGATAATAATGAATAGGAGAAAAATCATTTGGAAAAAAATTATTGCTGAGTTTGCAATTGGAGAATATATATATATATATATATATTGAGTTTGATATTGCACATAAATTATGATATAAAAGGAAATCAACAGTTACCAAATGTCAAGCCAAGTATTTTGGCTATATCTTTCCGCTTTGCTTCATAGAATCTACACTGTATTTCACTCATGTTAGAGGTGTCCTTGCTCATTATAGCATCATCAGCCACCATCTGCATTGCTTCCATCTTCTCTCTTGAGATTTTAATTAGCTCTTTCTGCCCCTCACAGACATCATTGGCCTTGTATTTGCGTTTTTAGCAGCCTTGCAACCTTCAGGGTGTGACGATCCAACCGTTTGTTCAGAACTTCAGTGTGTTCATTGTTATTTACTTCCTTAATACTTGATGGCTTGGATGATGGGTAGGAACTCAATTGTGGAGGTTGTTTCCTGGTTGGTGTTTTTGACTGGGAAGCCAATTCATCCATTGTTTCTTGCCATTTTGGCCAGTTTTGTAAGATCACCCAACAGTGGTCAGGCATGAACAAAGTCCCCATGTTGGCCTTGAAGAGAGCCTTGGCCTCAACACCCTTTGGAATACAGTACAAACAGATAGTCAGTAGCTGAAATAAAAAGAGAAAAGGAACAAGCCAAGCTTACAATTTCATCATGGGTTTGGCCGCTCCCAAGTTGGTGTTGAACATTGGCAAAATAACATCAATACTTGTTGACTTGATGAAGGATTATGGACCATTGACTTTCAAGGGCTCCTTGCAAGCGATTTGGAAAATGTTTCATTTTGTTGTGTTCATCCATCATCTTGAGAGGAAAAATGTATATATTTGTTCCCAAAAGGTGCTTGATTTCTGACTGGTTCCAACATCAGCTTCTTCACTGGTGTTGAGCCAGCTGATACACAGAAATAAATCCTCCTCATTCCAAGAATTTGGGTTTTTGGTTTTTTCTCTTCAATTTCAACATTGAGCTTGGGTTTATTTTTCTTGGTTGTAGTAGGGATGGCTTGTGCAGAAGAAATCAAAAGTGTGGATGGCGGCAATGGAATTTCCATAACATTTGATTGACCAAGGTTGTTGATATTCAGATCTATGTTGGCCATATAAATGTGTACATCTGTGTTATGGAGAGTGTATTTTTAATCAGAGTTGATGTTGAGAGGATGGATGGAAGACATTGAATAGACCAGACTAACTGTTTTGGGAGGCCTTTGAAAGCCGCTATAGGCTGGGGTTGGTAGCCAGCTGGGATGTGGGATTTGGTTTGATTTGATCAATTTGGGATCCTGTAGCAGGTCTTCTGGACCCCTGTTTTCCCACGCGACCTGCTAAATTTAGCAAAAAGTTGTGCAGTAGCATCTCTTCTGGAGATGCTCTTAAAGAGCAACTCTAACAGGGGCGCTGTGGAAATAATGGCGACCTTGGTGACAGAAATGGTAGGTTGCCCTTCTTCCTGGTTGGTTCCGGTGGTTCTTTGATTTCCTCTGCGGGATAAACAACTGTTAGTGGATAGTCGACTGGATTCCCTACAACACCTTTTACTCAGCAAGGGGACTGTTCCTCTTGCGTTCGTCTTCCTGATGTTGTCCTTCACAGTTCCGATTGTCCGCACACGCTGAATAATTGCTGAGAGAACTCCAAACAATGAGGTTTTTCTTATGTACGCTGTAGTTGATAGCTATCTACTTCGATGATAAGATAAGATAAGATCCGCAACCCTGGTACAACTCTCTATTTATACAACAGCCCCCCGATCATGTCCCGCAATCCCCGGCACTGTTCCTGGAGCCCTACTTGCCTGTCTCCTCAATCCCGCATCGCACCACAGCCTGCCCCCGACTCCTATACCCCATTGACCCCCGCAGTCGTCTGTCTCTCCCCTGCGCACGACTCCGCTCCTTCTGCCCCCGCTCCGCTTGCGGCCTGGCGCCCCAAACCCCGTGGTTCTGCCCGGTCCCCTACGTTGCGCATACTGAAGCGGCCTTCGTCCGCTCGACCGATCGCCCACGCCAACTATAGAATGTCACATGCTGCGCCCCGTGCTTTTCCCCACGGAATGTCCGATGACATTTGGTAGATACCCCCTTACCTCAGCCTCAGTCTGCCGCTGAGCCCGCGGCTGCGGGCTCAGCTTCAGTGCTGCACCTCTGGTATATAAGTTCTCCCACAGCGCTGGAAGGATGCAGCAGCTACCAGCTTTGCCTCCCCAAGTGCTGCAGCATTCAACAGGAGGGTTTATCTGGGGAAGTACATAGCCTATTACCTATCAACCAAAAAGCTACCATCCCCCATCAATCCCAATATCAATCAAGTCCTTCAAGATGGACCAATCAGCTTTGTGTTGGAAGCATTGGCCAGGAGATTATTGGTAGGAAGGTTAGAATTATTGGTTAGGAGAGGAGGATCAAGAAATACCATTGCTGGTAGTGATGTTGCCAACAGAGGTGACAAAATATTCTTTTTCCCTGCTAATTGTTAACAAATATAATCAAAGATAACCTTTGATATGTTTGATGTTAGTTAAGGATCCAGGGATGATAGTGGGGAGGAGGAACAGCAGGCAGACCTTTGATATGTTTGATGTTAGTTAAGGATCCTGGGATGATAGTGGGGAGGAGGAACAGCAGGCAGACCTGGGAGATTTGGGAAACAGAAGTGATAAAGAAAAAAGAAAAGGAAAAAAACTCAAGAGAGAATAACATGAAATACAACAAGAATAAAGTAAGCCCCTAGTTACATCATCATTAACCCCTTTCCATCTCTTTACCCTTTATTCTCCTCCACCTCTTATTCTCGGGCGTTGATAAACGCACGCCAAGCGCGCACGCCAACGCCAACCCGCACGCCAATTTTTTTTGGCATGCGGGGCCTACACGCCAAAAAAAAGTGGCGTGTAGGGTCTACACGCCAATTTTATTTGGCGTGTGAGACCCACACGCCAAAAATGGCGTGTGGTTCCCACATGCCAATTTTTTTTGGCGTGTGGGCCCCGCACGCCAATTGTTTGGCGTGCGCTCCCACACGCCAAACAATTGGCGTGTGGGAGCGCACGCCAAACAATTGGCGTGCGGCTCCCACACACCAATTGTTTGGCGTGTGGGGGGATCCCGCTCACGTAATCGAATGGGAGGTCCCATTTGATTACGTGAGCGGGCCGGCTGACGAGGTTATACAACCTCGTCGGCCGGGAGGAAGTCCTCCCAGCCGACAAGGTTATACAGCCTTGTGCCGGGAGGAAGTCCTCCCGGCTGACGAGGTTGTATAACCTCGTCAGCCGGCCCGCTCATGTAATTGAATGGGCCCTCCCATTCAATTTTGTGAGCGAGGGGGGACCCGCACGCCAAAAAAAATTGGTGTGTGGGAACCACACGCCATTTTTGGCGTGTGGGTCTCACACGCCAATTTATTTTGGCGTGTAGACCCTACACGCCAATTTTTTTTGGCGTGTAGGCCCCGCACGCCAAAAAAAAGTGGCGTGCGCCGTTGGCGTGCGGGTTGGCGTTGGCGTGCGTTTATCAACGCCCCTTATTCTCATATACCCCCTCATTGAATATCTTTTTGTAGAACTCAGTCAATAGCCGCAAAAAAATTGAATAAGTGTTGGATCTTGTCCCCCGTCAGGTTCTTTGTCATCATATTGGCGGGAATGGTGCATGTTGGCATGTAGTGTAAATCAATTTCTTTTTATTTTATCTTGTCTCTCATAAAGTAATGTTTGAAAGGGATGTGTCTCGTTCCATGATGATCCACCTTGTTGTTGAGTATCGCATTGGTGCTTAGATTGTTGTTATATAACTTCAAAGTTGGTTTTGTTTTGTTGATTTCTTGAAATAAATTAGAGGTCCAGAGTAGATCTTGAGCACATTCAACTAGAGCAACCAATTCGGATTCCGCTGATGAGAGTGTGGTCAATTTTTCTATGTGGCTTTGCCACCCTATCAGTCCATTGTAGTAGATGGGAGAACCAGAATACAACTTGGATTATTTTGCACCCCCGTGATCGGCATTGGAGTACCCAATTATTTGATTTGGTTGATGATTCAGCTTATTGTTGGCTGATTCAAGAGAGTAATGTCTAGTTTTGTTTAGGTACCTTAAGACATGTTTGGCGGCTTGATAGTGAATCTTGAGTGGCTTCTCAAGAAATTGAGCAAGACAACTGGTAGCCAAAGCAAGATCCGGTCTAGTACACTGGACTAACCACTGCAAAAGGCCTACAACTCGTCGATACCCAAATGGGGGATTTTGGAATTTGACACTTGGTTTGTTCTTCTCAGCGTTCCAGTTTGACGGGAGTGGTTTCGGGTGATTGCGGTGATTGAAAATGTTGTGTTCGGTGAGAATATTGCTTATGTATGCATCTTGAATCAGTGAGATGTGATTTTCAGACTGAGTGATTCTGATTCCCAGTGCGTATCTGATTTTTCCAAGGTCCTCCATTTCAAAGCATCGATTTATTTTCTCCTTAAATTCAGATGTCCACGAGCCTCCAAAAATTAGATCGTCGACATGAGCAAACAGGAAAAACAGTTTTGAAGGATCTTTGCTGATATACACACAGGGATCCGTTTTGGTTTTCATTAGACTGATATCGGACAGAGCGTTTGTAAGGGCTTCATGCCAACAACGAGGGCTCTGTTTCAAACCGTATAGAGATTTATTGAGCTTTAATACTTGATTTGGGTTGATTCCATCAAGTCCATGTGGTGGGTAGATATACAGGTCTTCCTTGGGTTTTCCATTAAGAAACGCACACCGGACATCTATTTGGTGGACTTCAAAGGAGTTCATTTGGCAGATGGTTAACAGCATTTGCAGAGAACTTAACCTTCCCGTTGGTGAAAAGACATCATTGTAGTCTAGACCCTCTCATTGATTGAATCCCCGTACACACAGTCTGGCTTTGAATTGGGCCAGTTCTCCATTCTCTTCAGTCTTTTGTTTAAAGACCCATGTTGTTGTAGAGGACGGATGTTGCTCGATTTTACAGGTGACCAGACTTCATGTCTCGCCATATTCCCGAGCTTGGTGCATATGGCTCCTTTCCAGTGATCTTGACTTGGGCTTTGAAGGGCTTGAGAGTATTTTTTAAGATCATTTTGAATATAGGAGACCAGGTTGGCTTTGTGACGCGGTCATAATCGTCCCTCAACAATGTTTTGTTGATCAATGTTTCCTATTATTTCATTGATAGGTTGTTGATCGTTCAAGTCATCAGCACTCTGGTTGGGGACAAGGCCTTGGGAATCAAAGAAGTTGTCTTCTCCATCAGAGATCTGGCTGGTTTCAGGAGATATAGGGGAAGTCTTGACTGTTGAGAAGGAAAATTTGAGCAATTAAATTTAACATGATGGGAAACAATCACGTTACCTGTTATCCCATCTTCCACCCTATAGGTCCTGTGTCCCTCCCCATATCCCAGAAAGGTTCCTGCTGCTCCTCGGTCCCCAAATTTCCCAGTGACTCTATTCTGCAAAAACACCGCTTGAAAGCCAAAAGGGAAAAGTCGGTTAAGCTTTGGGGGTTTTTTGAACCATAGTTCAAACGGAGATAAGAAATTTATTGATTTACATCCCATCCTATTTTTGAGATAGACTGCGGTGTTGCAGGCTTCGGCCCAGTATTCTTGACCAAGACCGCTGTGTTTGAGTAGGCATCTAGCCTTGTTGACAGTAGTCCGGTTTCCTCTTTTGGCCAGAGGATTTTTTTCGGGAGTATACGGGGCAGTAGTCAGGTGCTTGATGCTGTTTCAAGAGTAGAATTTGTTTAAGGTTTGATTTTTGAATTCTGATCCGTTATCCAAGACCAAATAGGTGATTTGTTCTCCTGACTCTTTTTGAATTTGTTTGAACAGATTCTGTATGACAAGGATTGTATCGGATTTCTTCATTAGGAAGTGGATCCATACATAATGAGAATACCCATCAACAACTCGTAGGAAGTATTGTTTACCGGATTTCGAAATAGGATTAATCGGTCCACAAAGGTCAAGGTGAATGTATTCTAGTTGTCTTTTGGGTGTAGGGAATTGAATTGGGAAAAGGGTCCTTATGTCGCTTACTCAAGTCGCAGTTGAGACATTCGAATGGTTTGAGGCTCAGCAGCAGATACATTCTTTTTAGATACTTGAAGGACGGATGTCCAGCAGCCCTGTGTAGGATCATTGTTTGAGAGTCTACCGCTGGTTGAGTGGCTACCAGGCTTGTAGGGAATTCTTGACAAACAATCAGGTTTCCAGAGAAGTAAGACCCATCTAACATTGTTTTACTGTTTTCTTCCACTACTTTAAACATGTCTTTTCCGTCAGGTTTAATAGAGTGGCCTGATTTGAGGAATGTCGCTTGACTGATTAAGTTGGCCAACAGTGAGGGGACAAGAAGCAAATTCTTCAGGTATAGTATCATGTGAGGAAGATCCAGACGAATGGTACCAATACCTATCACTTCCATGGTGGAGCCGTTGGCTTGATACACTACCAATTTATGTTCTTTGAAGTCGGTAAAGAAAGTTTTGGAGTTGAACATCGGAGAAGAGGCGCCCAAGTCTAAGATCAGATCTCCTGAGTTGATTCCAAATGCTGACAGAAGCACCTTTTTGATCTTCTCCTTTCCTCTGTTTTTCTTTTGTAATTCCCAGCAATCTGTTGACTTATGGGCGGTCCAAGGATTGTGTTCCCCATTTTGACACTTAGGATAATCATTGTTTTGGTAGGTTGGTCTTCTAGACAATGCAGCAAGAGCTCTGGATGTGGCAGACTCTTGAGAAGCTTTGTTTTGTTGGATATAGAGTCAAAGTTCCTCAATTGTGTGTTTCAAAGAAGGTATTGACTTTTCAATTTCGCATTTTTTTATGATTGATTCAGCGGCTAGTTTGTAGTCCTCTGGTAGGTTGATTAATGACCAGATAGCAATAACTGAGTCAAGAAGTTTAGACGGTTTAGTTTTATTGTCGTCAATTAGGCTGCAAAGTGTTCAAGCATTTTTGAACAGGATCGTAAGGTCTGCCTCAAGTTTTTCAGACGTCAGGACGGTCGAGAAGATTTTATTTAGATAGGTCGATTGATTTTGAATTGTCTTGGGTTGGTAGAACTCTTCGGCCAGTAATTCCCAAAACCAACATGGATCGTCCCCGGAGTTGCTAGCAAACTGAGACACTATTTTCACATCGCAGTTCAACGTAAGGATAGCCATTGCGTCCAATTTCCGAAACGGATTGATCTTATTCAGATTTTTGGATAACTTGGGGATTTCTTCCCGCGTAACAAGGAGATATAATCATTTGAGTTGAAGAATTCTTTTGATCCT
This sequence comes from Puccinia hordei, assembly GCA_007896445.1. Taxonomy (NCBI): domain Eukaryota; kingdom Fungi; phylum Basidiomycota; class Pucciniomycetes; order Pucciniales; family Pucciniaceae; genus Puccinia; species Puccinia hordei. The sequence continues at coordinate 17,005 of RDRW01000593.1, forward strand.
GATCTTCCAGTCTAGGAAGTTCGTACCGGATAATTTCTCTTTTGCGGGAATTTCGACCGTAAGTTCTCCCATGGTGATGAGTTAAGTTCTTCAGTTTGTTAGTTGACAGAGAGTTAGGAATTCTTTTCAAAGAACACAGAGAGTTAGTTCAATACCGTTCAGAGGACCGGTCTCATAATCTGTTAACAATTATAATCAAAGATAACCTTTGATATGTTTGATGTTAGTTAAGGATCCGGGGATGATAGTGGGGAGGAGGAACAGCAGGCAGACCTTTGATATGTTTGATGTTAGTTAAGGATCCTGGGATGATAGTGGGGAGGAGGAACAGCAGGCAGACCTGGGAGATTTGGGAAACAGAAGTGATAAAGAAAAAAGAAAAGGAAAACAACTCGAGAGAGAATAACATGCACTGCCAGAATGATTGTATCAGATTCCCAAATCTGGTATTACATCAGTTGAAAAAATCTGATATTATATCAGACAAGACTGGTATTGTATCTACCAAAACTGATATTATATCTACCTTGCCTGATGTAATGTCTATCATGACAGATATTGCATCAGTTGATGCAATTAAATATCAACATCCCTGACTTTATATCAGTTTTTTGCATCTGACATAACATTTTGGCCCATGGGTATTACATCAGATGGAAAAATCTGAGATCAAGTCAGTCATGTTGATATTAAATAGTTTAAACTGATTTAATATCCCTGATGATAGACATAATATCATAATAGGTAGATATAATATCAGTTGTGGTGATACAATACCAGCTTTGTCTGATATAATAACAGATTTTTTCAACTGATGTAATGCCAGATTTGAGAATCTGATACAATAATATTTGCAGTGATGAAATACAACTAGAATAAAGTAAGCCCCTAGTTACATCATCATTAACCCCTTTCCATCTCTTTACCCTTTATTCTCTTCCACCTCTTATTCTCATACTAATTGCGGCTTTGGTTTCTCCTCAGCTTGATTACTATCTCCCAACTGGCTATCCGGAGTGTGATAATTTAGGATTTTATTGCTACAAACTGAAACCAGACTAAATAATAATGATATGATCAGAAATAAGAAAAGATAAGTAAACATGATATAGAGAAAGAAGACTTTATGAGATTTACCACTATGATTTATGAGTATGAGCTTGACAACCAATATAAGTAATGGAGAGAGAAGAGCACGGAAGCTGACAGTGGATGAGAGCAAAGAAGTGAGTGGGATAGAAAGATGAATATAAGTTTGAAGTATAGGTAATTGTGTTTTTCTCACCAAGTTGGAGAAAATAGGCCGTGTTTTATTGAGAGTGATTGATTTTAGAAGTTGAGTTAGATTGAGGTGATTTTGAAGAGAGGTTGAAGTTGAATTGGGTTGATTAGTTGAGTGAGTAGTGATAGTTGAAGAGAAGATAGGTTTGTAAGAGAAGATGGGTTTGATTGATGAAGAGAAGATGGGAAGGAAGTAAGGTAAAGAAGAGGATAGAGGGATAAATAGAGGGATAATTTGGAGAGGTTATGATGATGGAGTGGTGGTTAGAGTTGAAGATTGGAGAAGTGGATAATCAGATCAATAAGTCGAGATAGAGCTGATTTAATGTCTTGAGATGATTGAGAGTGTCACAGTGGTGTCGCGGCAATGAATACTCAACACGGAGGTCCCCAGGAACCCACGGGGGGTTTCCTTTGCTAATTAAAGATGAGAAATATTTTTTGGACAGGTTTGGGGGTGGGGTGATGGATGTTGTGTACAATTCAAATCAAGTACACCTGAGATATCATCGAAGGTGAAGATTTCATGGGAGGCTCCAGGAACAGCAACCCACTCCCTCAGCTCCCGCTCGAGGTCGATAGCGACCCAAATGCCTTCCCCGGTGGAGGGTGATTTCTGGGGGCATATGCTACCTGGGATAGCCCCGGTTTAGCGCCCGTGGTGGAGTTGCTCTAAGATTCCTTCCCATGATTTTCTTTAAAATAGATATTCAAAGCGTTCCCACCGTGTGTTACAGTGTAATTTTTAAATTATTTTTCAGCGCATAAGAATTAAAATAGAATGTCATCCACAAAAGTGTTACCGAAGCTCCAGGTTTACTTTGGCTGTACAGGAAACTATCAGTGTATATTGGAAAGTAGTGAGGTTGGGTTCAAAGGGTTTACAAATTCAGTCGAAGGATAGGGATGGAATATACAATAGATTTTTAAGAAAAGATGTTTTGTTGAACTAGTTCAAGGGTCAAAAACAGGGCTCCCTTTCTCAATTCCGCTCGAGGGTTGACGTGAATTTTCGGGCAAGAACTCTAGAACCTTTGGGAACCCATTATGAAGTCGAATTGAGTCTACGGCTTCAGTAAATAGAACGGGCTTCTTACTTCTTGATATGCCGAGGTCAAAATGAGCGAGATCCTAGTTTAGGTTTACTAGGGCTCAAACACTTCCACATGAATGTTTTCTGGACAATCCGGCCGAAAGGTAAGAACCTCGGTGAACTGCCATGTGTCCTGGTTTCGATATATGGGTGAACGGTGTCTGCTCCCTCAAGAGGAAACAGTTAGTCGATTGCCTGTCAAAAGTCTGAAGCCAAATTATATATGTTAGTTCAAGAATTGCTTACAGATCCCATCCCTGGTCAGTCGTGGCATTCTTCCCGAGGACTATTGAGCAATCAGTGAGGTTGACTTTCAAAGTTGCATAGCAGACATGAGATTGGATGGTCGAACCCTCGTTCGTTGGAATATCCATGCGACCATGAATCGTGGCCTCAACTATGCCTTCCTTTTGATGTTTGGGGCTTTTCCATTCGACATTGGGTGTTTCCCAAGAGTCGCCGTAGGCGTCTGAGTTCAGCGTAGCGCGACACTTGCGTTTCTTGGAAGCAGTAGTGCATAAGGTGAGAAGGAGAGTGACGAAGGCAAGAAGAGTGATCTTTGGACTAAAGGAGTTCATTTCGACGAAGCAAGATTGTGTTCTCAGAAAAGTTTTGTTAATCGTGGTGGGTGGGCAGATGGGGTGGTGTCAATGGGGTTGAAGTTATTGGATCCCACAAGCCGTGGTGTCACTAGTCCCAACTGTACGTTCTGTTACATGCTCCGAATTACTAAGTCCTAAACTAGTGAAGACCAATTCCAAGGATTGACCGCCGGGCCTCTGTATGGATCATACAAGGTTGTACTGGAGGAGACGCAAGTTTCATATAAGATAGCATTATAGGACAGTATCTCTTTCACCAAATGCAACCCCCTAATTCAATGCCTCTGACACGTTGCATCCAAGACGAGAATCAACCTCTTGAGTAACACCTTTGCGTTTGAGCGCTGTTCTGACGCCAGCTTAACCGGCCACTCAATCCCGTATTTTCAGTGGCTCGCTGCGCGGAGCCACGGCGCGCCGGTGAGGAGCTGGGATTGTGTTATTGCGGCAATCCCGAGGGTAATCGTACAGGGTCTTGCTTGTCTTTCAACTGTCAACTTAATGAATGTTCCTCGAGGCAAATTTCCGAACTGCGCAGAATGAATAAACCGAGGGGCAGGAAGGAACCAATAATGATAGGATTGTATTCATGCAAGGCAGGCCCTGAGTCACACTTGATACAGTTCGCGTCCGGCCAGCACACCCAAGCACTGGCATTCCGGCGAGAGCTCAAGCAGCCATATACACTGTCATGTATATCCATCCATCCAAGATATTGACAAAGAAGCTGGACACCTGCCGCAGACATCCACTGGTCACACAGTGTCGGGGCCCGAATCAGGGCAGCTTTACATTTTATGCCAAAGCCCAGAGCTCCTGCCATTGAGAGTCCCTAGCTCCAAACGGCCCGTCCTCCTCGACCACAGTGGGACCAAGCGTAAGACAAATAACCTTGCAGTAATGTGCAGAGAATCAGTAGGAAACGCGCCAATCAACGTCTTGGCCATCGTCAAAGGAGCGGGTAGTATCAGTCCGAGACCCCATGTCCATAAATTGCCTGCTTTGTCGGGCGCCTTATGTTTTATTCCCCATCATCACCCACAATCAACCCAAATATTCCCTTGAAACCAAAGCCTTCCGCTCTCTTGCTTATCGATACCCATAGTATTCACTCAACCAACCCACCTTTCGAAAGATCATCATCCTTTAAAATGTCACCATCTCAATCAATCGTTGCTCTCCTTGTCTTATCCGCCTGTGCTCTTGCATCCCCGAACCCCGTTACCGTCATCAAGACTAACGCAGCCGCACGACTCGGTGTAACCGCTGCAATCTGCGATTCTCTCGATGTCAAAGTTCTTGGAGCCAAGATTGTTCAAGAAGCCTGTGTGGCTGCTGGACTAGCAGTCGGCGCCAAAGCGTCCGTGATTGCTGTCTCTCCTACCTTCCCTACTGACGTCTATGCGGTTAGTAGGCTTTTCATTTACTCTACAGTCAAGAGTTGTAATGTATTCAACCTTTCTTGTGTTATATTCTAGACCGCTTTTGCTGGTGCCCTCAATGGTGCCAACTCTGTTTCTGGAATGCTCTACTCGATCCTCTCTCAGGCTGACACCACAGCCAGTAAAATATTCAACAACCTCTCGGCAGATGTCATAATTCCTACTTTAACCCGCGTCTCAGCCGACCTTAACGAGGTAGTCACTACAGTCGGGGTAAGTCCAGCAAATTGTTAATTCAAGAAAAGTGCTAATAGGTTATTACATATTTTGCCTTTAATTGCTTCCAGGAAGTCAAACGTTGTACCGAGGTCCAAGTCGAGGCTAGAGTATACCAAGGATTTGTAACTGTCAGTTATTCACGTTCCGTTTGGGCCGTAATTTTTACAAGTCACTGATGTCCCTCTCAATTTACTAGTTCGCGATGGCACTCCAGAGTGTGTTTTTGAGAATCTCGAGCCTCCCAGCGCTCTACACCCGTGCAGAAGTCAGGGTATCTGTACATGCCATACTCTTAGAGATCCAGGCTGCTCTACATGTAAGTCTCAAGTTTTCGCGGATGTCAATGTTTTTACTAAAGATTTACCACCTCGTCATCAGGCTTTCTTCGACCAACTTTTCCTGTACATCTCTGCCGACCTGGACAAGATGAACCTCAGAGCAGCTTTGTTCTTGAGTCTCGACGCTGCTATCAGAATCACCGCTTGATTTTCGGATGTTTTACGAAATTGTTTTCCATCGTTTCCAACCTCATTCTTTATTTCCGCTTTGCCTGTCATTTCTAGGGTTCATTTTTCATATCCAGGGTTGTATTCAGTTTGTCCAGTCTTTATATCAGTGCAGACATTTGTAGCAAGAAGTATTGTAGTTTATCTTCCACGGAAGAATCCTCCGCCATTGTTGTCTTCCTTAAGCACTTCCCCACTCTGCGTAACAGCATGAATTCTGCGAGCGTAAAATTTCTTGCGAGCACCGCCAGAGGCGTGGAGCTTCAAAGGCCCCATGCAGGCCAAGTAGAAAAGAAGCAAAGAATATATGCCCGAAATAAACTGAAAAATGCTAATTAATTGTGAGGCAGAAAAAGTAAGTGGGAGGCCGACAAAGCTATAGAACAAAAAGGTGACGCAATGGCTTTAGTTGATATAATGACAAAAACACCTAAATTGTGTGAGTGAGGACTTGAAACAGAAGAGGAAAACTGGATAAAAAAGAAGGACATAAAATGGCAATAGAACTTGACTATTTAAATCGCTCTTTGAGGCTTCAACCAAGTGACAACTTTCACTGTACAACTGGTTGAAGGTTATTCTCAAATTGAGATATATGAATAAATGGATTAGGAGGTTGAATGTACTCTAGGACTTCAATAATAGCAGGAAATCAGGGCTATTTGCCCTGGAAAGAACTTTTATAACCACTATATTTTTTGGTATATAGATCAGATAGAAGCATTTTATTCAAATATTGCCTCCTGAATTAGATGAAAATGATTGAAAGGTAAAAAAAGGAGAATGATAAGGAAGAACAGAAATTAAAAGTAATAACTAAAAGAGATTGAGAAATGTTTTGGAAAGAAATAATGGTTTACCTAGCTCAGATAGATTAATAATATTAGCTGAAGATTCTCTACTGAGCTAGGAATTGAACTTAGAGGTCAAGATCAAAGGGGTTCATTTACAATTGGCTGTGCTGCGGGGGATTAGTGAGATTAGGTTGAAACCTAATAGGTGATTGGCAGTAGTTTAAATAGCTTTCATTAAAATGTATCGCTCTCTTTTCTCATTCAATCATGTTTTGTTTCACAATCAAACCCATCTCACTCATCTCTTACACAAACCCACTAGGTCCATTTCACTCTATCTCATTCTTCTTCATTTCTTTGGTCTTATGTTCTTTTTCTTTCATCATCATTAGGTTCGTGTAGTTTGTGTCTTGTTAGTCACAGTCGGTGAACTAACGTCGAGGAGGAGTTTCTATCAGGTTAGATTAATAATAACATTCAATCATCTTTTGTTTCACAATCAAACCCATCTCACTCATCTCTTACACAAACCCACTAGGTTCGTGTAGTTTGGGTCTTGTTAGTCATAGTCGGTGAACTAATGTCGAGGAGGAGTTTCTATCAGGTTCGTGTAGTTTGTGTCTTGTTAGTCACAGTCGGTGAACTAACGTCGAGGAGGAGTTTCTATCAGATCCCTTTGTGATCATTCGTTCAATTCTAGGAAGGGGGAAGCCAGACAAGGATATTATCCCCATTACTTTTGATGTCTTGATTTCTTCCAAACCCATTTTCTGCTACATCTTGTTCAACATAGCCATCTGAGCTTGTATGAGAATTTTCATTTGCCTCGTCTATTTGATAATTCATTGCTCTGCTACAGATTTTGGTTAGTGGCGGTCAAATTGTATTGAGTAGTTTTCCTTTTATTCATGAAAATTTGCTTCATTTTTGTAACCCCCAAAGCATAAATTTCACTTTTTCCAGGAATTTTTGGCCAAGATTTCTTTCAAAGTAGCATATAACATCTTTTGTGAAACATTTCTAAACAGTTTTTCAGTTATTGAAAGTCAAACTTGGCTTTGTGTGATTTCTTGCCACAGTAAGAATTCAGCTCCAATACCAATTCTTGAAGATAAGAAATAATCAAAAGAGTATCAACATGAGTTGAATCAAAACAAAATGGGTCTCACATATAACAGTTAAATTGAGTTAATATGAATCCTTGAGTTGATCTATATTGGTACCTTGGCATTTATATTGGAAAAGAAATCCAAGCAGTAATTTTGTGATTCAAGATATTGATCTTTTGCCACAAACAGCTTCTTTCAAACACCTGGTTCCACAAAAATTAAATGCTTGATTTTCTGAGAGATTCTGTAAGGTAAAACCTCATTCAGCGGTAAATTATTTGAGGGATTTTGATTGATTACCAAGTCAATTTTCTTATTCACTGTGGAATGATGGCACATTGTTTCCAAATATCCATGGCATAGCCAATATGACCTGCCATCCTTTCCTTTTCCAAACTCCAAGTTATACAATAGTAAATCCTTGGGAACAAGTTGTACAGCCCTGGGGAAGTTTTAATAGTTGCCAAATTTTCAACCTTTAGAGAGATCAATTGTTGGAGATTTTTCCCACAAATTATTTTATTAATTGACTAGAAATCTGTGAAAGCTCCTTGTTCATCATAGCCCTTCTATCTCCCATAAAATTCCTGCCCAAAAATATCAAAACCATTTTGCATTAGTGTATTGAATATTTAAAAAAGGGAAGTAAAAATATTTGATGCTTTCATGATACAAAAAACCATAGTTTCTTTGTGAATCTTCTCAATTTTTTTAATCAGATTTTTTTTTCTAGAATCTTGTGCAAAGGAAATTCTAGGCATAAAAGAAATTCCTAGAGACCTCAGTCACATGATTCTGAGATAATGCCAATTTTTTTTGAAATAAATGGCCTGAGAAATATTCCAAATTGCATGCACCCCCCCCCCCAATATTTTCATAAAATCACTTAGAATTTCTTCAAAATACCCACTTTATTCTTTGGTTTTGCAAATTTGTGAAATTTTCACACATCCAAAGGTTTGGTTGTTACTATTGAGGAATTAAAACCTCCACCACCAAAAATTTCAAGTCCTTTCACACCAATAAGCTTTAATAATTCATGGTGTTATCCCTGCAGGAGAAAAATTGAGGCTCTGAGCCTGGGCGTTGATAAATGCACGCCAACCCGCACGCCAATTTTTTTTGGCGTGCGGGGCCCACACACCATTTTTTGTTGGCGTGTAGGGTCTACACGCCAAAAAAAAAGGGCGTGTGAGACCCACACGCCAAAAATGGCGTGTGGTTCCCACACGCCATTCTTTTTGGGCGTGTGGGCCCCGCACAACAAATAAAATTGGCGTGCGGGTCCCCCCTTGCTCACATAATCGAATGGGAGGGACCATTCAATTATGTGAGCGGGGCCCCTCCCGGCTGACGAGGTTATACAACCTTGTCAGCCGGGAGGACTTCCTCCCGGCATGAGGCTGTGTAACCTCGTCAGCCGAGAGGACTTCCTCCCGGCTGACGAGGTTATACAACCTCGTCAGCCAGGAGGAAGTCCTCCTGGCCGACAAGGTTGTATAACCTCGTCGGCCAGGAGGCTGAGCCTTGCATCTTGAACAGACTTAAAGCTCAACAAACTTCAGCAGGGCTGTGGCATTTGATAAGTGTTTCATTTCTGATTTCTGAGAGTATTGCACAAAATGCTTTCCAATTCAAAAATATGCTAATTATTTGCCTGCTGATTTCTCAAGTCCTTCAAAATTATGGATAAAGATGAAAAGCACACCAACTATAGGCTGGAACCCCTTTGTTCTGGTGGTGTTTATTTTTTTTTACCACATTTTATAAATATTGATAAATGACACAGCCAAACTTTACACAAGCCTCCTTTTATGGTTTGCACACCAAAAATAAAAAACTGACCACAACAAAAGAGAAATCAGGGGTGGGTTCCAGTTTTTTGGTTGGTGAAAATTCACATTATTCCCCCAAAGATTTGAGGATTTTTGTCTGCAGTACTTGTTTCTTAGTTTATGAGATACTTGTCTTGGTGTGTGCCATTTGGGGTTATATACCCTACTCATACACATTTTCATTTGGAGGGAGATCCAAAAAAAACACATGTAATCTGAATATTTTTCTGCTTTTGGAGTTGCCAATACGTTTTGGTTATTCTCTAATTGGAAGCACTTTACATAGACCAGAAATTCTTAGGTTTTCTTTTTCATATGAGGCTTGGTTAGAAACCTATTTTTAGATGTACTTAATTCAAGTTTTTTTCAATCAGTTGTGTCTCATTCATCTCATTGGTTCTCCTAACTCAATTTATTCTAATTGGTGTGCTTCCACTTCTTCCTCTTTCAGAAAATTTACATTACTCACAAATGATTTCTGCTTCAAGAGAGCTTCCACCTATGCCTCTTGCAAGACCATCATTATTACTCAGAGCTACTGTCTGCTTCAGTGTGATCCTATAAATGCACTAAAGTATCTGCCAGTGGAATGTCCAATTTCATAGAATTACTTTCTTGATTAAAGAAATATTTGGTGTGGGATGGATACTGATGGTAGTACATGGTCATCCATGAAGTTGGGGATCAATTTGAAAGAAGTGATATCCGAAAATCATGAAAATACTGTAGGTCTTAATGATGGCCAAGAGAATGTTATGAAACCAACCCAACTAATAGAAGGGGATTGAGTTAATTTAAGTTCAAGGGAAACAAGTGGACAAAGCTTGAGGATAATCTTCAAAGATTATTTGAAGATCACTTCAAATAGTCAACTGATTTCCAAGGATATCTTCAATGGATTAAGATGAAAGAACTGATGGAAATAATTAAGCAAAACCAAGGTAATGGTTTTATTAAACACTAATTAGGGGATGTAAAACATATATTATATTAATTGAATGAGTAGAAACAAACAGAGATGAAGGAATAAAACAATATTTGTATTCAATAGATACTGATTTTGAGTTTACAATGTCCAATATGTCACACCTATTTGTAGATTTGGAATTATATTGCTAGTCTGAAGGAAGGTTGAAATGTTCCTGGTTTGAGGGGCATTGATATTTGCACGCCAATGGGCACACGCCCACGCCCATCGCACGCCGATAAAAAAAAAGGCGTGCTGACCGCACACCTTTTTTTTATCGGCGTGCGGGCTGCACGCCCACCCCTGGGCGTCAGCACGCCTGTAGATGGGCGTGCGGGATGAACGCCCATCTACAGGCGTGCGGGCTGCACGCCCATCTACAGGCGTGCGACACTGCAGGCGTGCAGTCGCACGCCCTGTTCAGAACAGGGCGTGCGGTTCGCATGCCCTTTCTATGTATATAGGCAGGGGGCACGCCCCTGCCTATACACATAGATCGGCGGACCGCCGACCTATGTATATAGGAAAGGGCACGCCCCTTCCTATATACATGCTGATGTCATGCGTACAAAACAATGTACGCATGACATAAGGATCCTTCCCCCCGCCCCCTCCCAACCTCCTCGACCGGGAGGGATCCCTCCCGGGTGAGGAGGTTGTATAACCTCCTCGACCGGAGGGGGATTCCCTCCCGGTCGAGGAAGCCATACAACCTCCTCACCCGGAGGGATCCCTCCCAGTTGAGGAGGTTGTATAACCTCCTTGACCGGAGGGGGATTCCCTCCCGGTCGAGGAGGTTGTATGGCCTCCTCGACCGGGAGGGATCCCTCCAGGTCAAGGAGGTTGTATACCTCCTTGACCGGAGAGAATCCCCCTCCGGTCAAGGAGGTTGCAGTCCTCCCCGGCAGGGCGTGCAGCCCGCACGCCAATAAAAAAAAAGGTGTGCGGGCTGCACACCTTTTTTTTTAAGGGCGTGCGTGGGCGTGGGCGTGCACCCATCGGCGTGCATTTATCAATGTCAACAAACTGGACTCTACTCCACAAATAGTGGCGTGTACAGTAAGGAATAAAAGGTCTTACACTTAAAAAAGTGTAATAAATATAAACAATATTACTTTGGTGTTTTGTTAAAAAACACTAAGTATTAAAAAAAACAGGTTACTACCCTGCTGCCAGACTTCTGTTATGGGAATAAATATCCTCAGAAGGGCTAACCAGACTTTAACACGGTTCTTCCAATTAAATTAAGAAGTATTAATTTAATTGGGGGGATTTGAAGAACTCTAACTATTAAAGATAGTTATAAGTATAAAAAGGCCAGTCCTCCTTACTTACAGGAGAAGGTGAGCGCCTTGGTAGCTTATAATAAGTTATCTAGTAATGGTTAAAGTTGATGTGGGGAGGATATCTTCAATTTGGTGAAGAGACCTCCTCTTTAAATAATAAAATATTTGTATTAATTCCTCTGCAATTTAATTGTCAGTGGGGATTGGGGCAATATTGACAGGTGATTCTGATCAGCCTGTTCGTGGTAAGAAGGGAAGCATGGTGTCATTGAAAATGATACCATGTTTATTAATTAACTTAATTTAATGTTTATTTTTCTCAATTAAACTAAGTAATTCTTAATCACATGTACATGTAACTTCCTTTGGGGTTAGAGCTTGGCAAAGCGCTTGCTATGGAGAGTTAAACATGTGGGATTTAATTTATAAGTCATTACTGCATAATTAATATACTTTACATAAAGATTTACCCTTGTTCATGTGTAATTTTTATACTACAAATTACTATGGGTTAATCTTGGATCTTCCAGGATTTTCAAGAAGAAAACTATGCCAATAAATGGTTCTTTATCCATTTATTGCATGTTTGAAAATTAATTTTCCAAAGATTTTCATAAATTAAATTATAACTTATTTTTAGTAAAAAATAGATATAATTTAAATAAATGATTTTTATTCAATGTGGTCATGAGTGTGGCTTGAACTCAGGTCCTTATGTCAATGACAGTTATTACTGAGCCAGTCTCTTACTGTTAGACTATTGTACCATTTGATAAAATGATAAGGTCTAAATTCCCGTTTGTTCAGACTATAAAAATTAATAAATAAAGAATAATAATAATTATTCAAGCTTGCAGTTTTCAAGTATTACATGTTACCTTATTACATGTTACATAATACATGTAATATCTTGGTGGCTGACACTCACCCACACTAAAAAAGAGAAAAAAGGCTAATGTCTTTTTTCTACTCTATAACTTCTAAGTAGAGAATCATTATTAATATCTTTATCTTCCAACCATTTATCTTTGTCTGCTAAAGAGTTCTTAAATCTGACAAGGTATTGTTTAATACTCTGATTATTTTTCATAATTCTTCTATCATTAATGATTTTGAGAGGAATTAGATTTTCCTCATCTATGATAGGTGGAATGGGTGTATTTTTCTTAACAGGGACATTGTTATTGTCTTTATCAGAAGTGATATATTTCTTAAGAAGACTAATTGGAAAAGTTGGATGTTTCCTATGGAATGGTTCTGTCAGTATTACTTCCACTGCATTTGGGCCATGGAAAGCTTTTACTACAAAGGGACCAATAAAGGAATCTCTAAGTTTCTTAGGACCATCCATGTTAGCAAAGTTTACTGTGGATATCAATACTTGATCACCAAGTTTAATGTTAGCTTCTTTATGGGTCTTATCCCATCTTGACTTATTATAGTCAACTGCTTGTTTGATACAATCTTGAGCATGTTTCTCAGCTTTATTCATCATATTCAAAAATGATTCAGATGTTGGATGAATGTGTACTGTTTTACTAAGCACACTGGTTACAGGCATAACAGGAGTCCATCCTCTTTCTAACTCAAAGGGAGTTTTTCCAGTAACTGAGTGTTTACTTGAATTATATGCATATTCAAGGGCTGGTAATAAAGATATCCAATCATGAGTAAAGCCATCTTGATCTTTATAACTAAGGCCAAAGGCACAATATCTTCTGATCATGTCTTCCAGAGTTTGTATCATTCTTTCAGCTAAACCATCTGTCTGAGGGTGATAAGCTGTAGAAAATGCTAATTTAGTACCCATCAAATTGAACAAATTATCCCAAAATTCAGAAGTGAATTTTGGATCTCTGTCACTGATAATGACTGAAGGACAGCCAACATCAGCAATAATATGATTCCAAAATAATAGAGCTACATCCATTGCATTATTTTCTTTAAAGCAAGGAATAAATCTTGCTCTTTTAGAGAATCTGTCTACTACAACTAAAACACAGTTGTAATTTTCTTTACCTGCTGGAGGTAATCCAGTTACAAAGTCCATGTTAATGACTTCCCATCTGGATTTGGGTTCATTTATTTCTTGTAACATACCATGTCTTTTACCAGTAGCTTTATTGGCTTTCTGACACCTGTCACAAGAAGAACAGTATTCTATAACATCTTTTCTCCAATCAAACCACCAAGCTACAGACCTTACTCTTTCAAGGGTTCTGTCAGTAGACATGTGGCCAGAAAACATATTATCATGGCATTCAAATAAAATGTCATTAATATGATTTTGTGAAGTAAGTACAAGACTACAGGCATGGTTACTTTTATAATAAAGAAGTCCATCTAAGAGTACAAATCTCTTTTCATCAAACTTTCTTTTCCAAGGTGGATCTAAACCATTTAAAATACCAATGTCTTTGAAGTCTGACTTCAGAGCTTCTACAATGATTGTAGTGTTTTTGTTATTGGAGTAACTGTCTACAATTGTTTCAAAGAATTCATCTTTGAGGCTAGTGATTGTGATACCCATGATGGGTAAATCTCTTTCCATATTTTCCTCATCATATGCAGGATTATCTGGAGTATTTGGTAAAGACCATCTACTAAGTGCATCAGCATTCTTATGTATTAATCCTTCTCTATGAGTTATAGTCATAGAACTTCTCCATTCTTGGATAGAGATCTGCCATCTCAGCATGTGTCTGTTTGGTGACTTAAGATTTATAAGACTTTTGAGGGCAGTACAATCAGTTATTACTTCAAAGAAGCATCCATCTAAATAATAGTACAATTTTTCTAAAGCCCAAACCAAACAAACACATTCTAGTTGAGATGCACCATATCTTCTTTCAGAATCCTTCAATTGTCTAGAAATGAAGACTACAGGTCCTTCAACTGGTAAGTCATCTTTGATTTGAACTTGGTGCAAAGCTGCACCTAGTCCTTCCATACTAGCATCTACATAGAGTTTGTAGGGTTGAGTAGGGTCAGGGTGAAAAAGTACAGGAGCTGTTGTTAACATTTCTTTTAAAGTGTTATATGCATCTATTCTCTCTTTAGTCATTTCAAATACTACACTAGGACTGATGAGTTTTGTCAGACTAGAAGATATGGAAGCATAATTTTTTAAATGTTGCCTGTAATAACTCATAAAGCCTAAAAAGCTTTGGAGTTCTTTTACAGTAGTGGGTACTGGTTTAAGTAAAACAGCAGCCACTCTGTTTTGATCTATTCCTAAAGTAAGACCAGATACTACATGTCCCAGAGCTTTGAGTTCATTAAACCCAAAGTGACATTTAGGTAGAGAAATTTTCATGTTCATCTTGATTGCCCTTTTAAGGATTAGATCTAATCTGGTCAGGTGTTCATCCCAATCTTGAGAAAAGACAATGATGTCATCTATGTAGATAATCAACCATCCTTCTCTGAGTTTGTTGTAGAACTCAACATCCATCATTCTTTGGAAATGAGAAGGGGCATTTTTAATACCAAAAGGCATTCTCAAGTATTCATAAACACCTAAGTAGCAAATAATCCTGAGATATTTTCTACTTTCAACACTGACAGTGTTTTGATGAAAGCCTTTAAGTACATCCATTGTAGAGATGTATTTGGCTTTGGCTAGATTTGTTAGTGATTCATTAATCTTGGGCATAGGATACCTGTCTGGGACAGTTACACTATTTAAAGCTCTAAAATCACCACAGAGTCTAGATTTATTGTTATGCCAGGCTATTATTACAGGTGTGGTAATGTCCACTTCCTCTCCTGGAGTAACTTTCCTCAGTACTTTTAATTTCAATAAAGTGTCAATGTGCTCTTTAATGGCCTCTCTGCTTCTAGGACTAGCAGGATAAGGAGATCTCCTTAATATTGGAGGAAAAGGTTTTTGAATAGTTAACTGAAGGTTAACTTCATGACCTTTTATAGCTCCAAACTCATCCTTAGGAGTATTAAAGGCACCAATATTCATATACAAAGTGTTATACAACTGTGTGACTTGCTCACCAGACAGTTTATCATATATGTGAGCTTCTTCTTTTATTTGATTTTTAAAAGAAAGAATATTATTAACAAAAGAGGAGATTTTTGTATCATAATGATACTGAACGGCACTATTTCCAATAGTTACATAACTTGAATCTGAATTGATCAGATTGATTTTATAAGCATGAAGATAATTGTTACCAATGATAAAATATTGGGCTTTGATATCTTCCATTACCATAAATGTCATGTTCATTGTAACTGTACCAAGAGTTAAATCATAATTAATTTTTCCTATATAATTTAATTTCTGGTTACAACTCTTATAAGTTTTATTATCAGGGCTGACAATTTTAAATCTATAGTCTTTATCCAATTGAGATAAATATCTGGTTCCCACACAAGATACATAAGCACCTGAATCAAGTAAAGTATTCACAGTGATGTCATTTAATTTCATTTTAATAACACTACTCTTTCCTTTACTCTCATCTATGTGAAATATGTTTCCAACAACATTTTGGGGATCCATGTTGTCCTCATCAAGTTCAGACTCTTCATCTAATTCTGGATCTTCTGATTCTTCAGAAATTTTGTTTTCAGATATATTGTTAACTACTCTTTTTCTTCTGCAGTCTTTAGCTGCATGCCCTTTAATATTACAATTTGTACACCTAACATCAGAATAATTCTTTGTTTTATCTGATGCAACAGGTGGATTAGGTACAAAAGGTTTGCTCTGAAATTTTGATCTTTTACCAAGGTTAGTTTGGTCAACTATTTCTTGTAATACATTAATTAAAGTACTAATGTCTGCTTGAGTAGTATCTAATGCACATTTAACAGCATAAGCTACTTCTCCATCACACAAATCTAATAGTTTAATATTGATCTGTTCAATGTTCAAATAAGGCTCAATTGACTTAATCCTTCTGTATTGTTTGGTAACCCATGAAGATACAGAAGGATTATTGGCATCAAATCTTGAAGTATAAAAGGCCTTTTGTACCCTTCTTCTCCAAGTAGCATTACCAAACTTTTGTTCAATTTTTTGTTTCCACCATTCCCATGACTGGAGACCAAATTGGGCTTTAACACCTTTATACCATTGGTTGGCAGAGTTTTTGAATAAAAGATTTAATCTAGAAACAATAATTCTATCATGTAAGTCTATATCAGACTTAAGAGTGTCAATCCACTCAATGAATTCTGTGTGGTCATATTCTCCTTCCCCTGAGAAAGTGGGCCAATCAGATGTTTTGGGGATGGAGGCTAACATCTGTTTTCTAACTTCTTTATCCACATCAATAAGATGTCTTTCAGGACTATTTGATGTGTTAAAAGTGGGTACTGTAACATAAGAATTTAAGTTTGGACTTAGAGGCTTAATTTCTTCTGGGATTAAAGGAGTATCTTTACTGATTTTTTGATTACAATTTACATTTAAATCAGAATTTGAAGAATGCAATTGTAAGGACTCTACAGATTTATTAAGCAAAGTTTGATTAATTTTTATCTCTGATATATCAGAGATAATCATGTCAATTTTTTGTTCAATGGTTTTTACTTCTTTGCCTTTAAAGCTTAAAGTCTTAACCTCATTCTCAAGTTTCTCAGTGACATGTTTTAAATGTTCATTGATTGGTTCTACATCTTTCAAGAAGTATTTTTGTATTTCTGTAGTAATGTCACTACACATTTCAAGAATACTAGATTGATTTGTACATACATCTTCTATAAAACTGGATTGGGCCACAATTTTCTCTTCAGTTTTAATGTTATTTTTATCTATAACTGATTCTAATTGAAGAAACATATCAGACAAAGTGTGTAATAATAATTCTTTTGTTACTAATGTATCTACTCTTGTTGGTTGTTTCGAGCTCTCTGCTCTTGGCGAGAGTGGTTGATGTACTGGTACGTGCCTTGTATTTGGCGCGCTAGGCGGAACATTTCGCCGTACACCGAATTCCTGTATTCTCTTCTGGACATTCGACGATGCTCGGTTGGACGTTCTGGTCCGGTCTGAGCTCGGTTGGTCTGTGCTCTGTTGTTTTGCGCTGGGGGCGCTGGCGGCAACGGAGGCGGAGCTGGTGCTGGTACTAACTCTCTGCGGGCTGGCGGCTCGTGGGCTATCTCGGTGGAAGTCACCGTGCTTGGTGTGTTCGGCGTCTCGGCCGGCTGGCTGCTCGAGGCTTTGCTGGCCTGGGTCTGACGCTGGGCCCTCCTTATGACGAAGGGGTTCCAGCCTTCCATCAAGATCAAGGTTTTGCCCGTCCCCAGTATTTTCTGTAAGCTGCGATGCGTCGCCAAAGCTTGAGTGAGGAAGAGATCTTTCATCTCCTCCTCCTCCCACGTAGCTTCCTGGTAGCCGCGGAAATTGGCTTGATGTTGTTCCAATATCAAGCGGGCTGCTGGATTTAAGCTTGCGTGTACTAGGGGCAAGCGGAGGGAAATCAGCAATTTTCCCCGCTAGTCTGTTACTAACGCGGAAAGAAGGTACTGACTCTCGTCTCTTTCCGCGATTTGGGCTGGGGTCTCTGTTAGACGGCATGATAAGGCAAGTGTGGATGGATTAGTATGTTTTCGTTGCGACGAAATAAATAAAAAGTAAGAAATGTGTAATGTACGCGTGGGTATGGGAGTCCACGTATCAGCGGTGACTCTCCTAGATTCACTGGGTGGCGGGGAGCTTCTAACTTGTATAGGAGCCGCGTCAGGGATCACAGTGTCTTCGTTTGAAGCCGCAGGGGCTCTATTTTGGTCGTTAGAGGAACAAGATCGACGGTTAGAAGTACGACCTCTGGGAACGTAAACTTCGGACACTAAAGACAAGAGTATCTTTAGTGAGAAGTGTTGATTCCAAAGAAAATTTTGATGTAGAAAGAACGAACTTTTGTTGTGTTTTGATTGAGCTATGATTTTTGAAAAAGTTGACTATAAATGATTTGATTCTTAAGGAAGAATCCGTTTTTTTGAGTATAAGTTTTGGTTTTTTTCTGTAAAAAAAAAATAAGGATCAAATCACAAAAAGTTAGTTATGATGTTTTTCTCTTCAAAAAAAATATTTTGATAAGAAAAATAAAGAATAATAAAGAATAAATTTTTTTTATAAAATTTTCGAATTTTTTTTTTTTTTTTTTTTAAAAAAAAAATTAATAAGCTGAATTTTAAAAGGCCAAATAATTTATGGCCACTGTTGGGACACCAAATGTCAACAAACTGGACTCTACTCCACAAATAGTGGCGTGTACAGTAAGGAATAAAAGGTCTTACACTTAAAAAAGTGTAATAAATATAAACAATATTACTTTGGTGTTTTGTTAAAAAACACTAAGTATTAAAAAAAACAGGTTACTACCCTGCTGCCAGACTTCTGTTATGGGAATAAATATCCTCAGAAGGGCTAACCAGACTTTAACACGGTTCTTCCAATTAAATTAAGAAGTATTAATTTAATTGGGGGGATTTGAAGAACTCTAACTATTAAAGATAGTTATAAGTATAAAAAGGCCAGTCCTCCTTACTTACAGGAGAAGGTGAGCGCCTTGGTAGCTTATAATAAGTTATCTAGTAATGGTTAAAGTTGATGTGGGGAGGATATCTTCAATTTGGTGAAGAGACCTCCTCTTTAAATAATAAAATATTTGTATTAATTCCTCTGCAATTTAATTGCCAGTGGGGATTGGGGCAATATTGACAGGTGATTCTGATCAGCCTGTTCGTGGTAAGAAGGGAAGCATGGTGTCATTGAAAATGATACCATGTTTATTAATTAACTTAATTTAATGTTTATTTTTCTCAATTAAACTAAGTAATTCTTAATCACATGTACATGTAACTTCCTTTGGGGTTAGAGCTTGGAAAAGCGCTTGCTATGGAGAGTTAAACATGTGGGATTTAATTTATAAGTCATTACTGCATAATTAATATACTTTACATAAAGATTTACCCTTGTTCATGTGTAATTTTTATACTATAAATTACTATGGGTTAATCTTGGATCTTCCAGGATTTTCAAGAAGAAAACTATGCCAATAAATGGTTCTTTATCCATTTATTGCATTTTTTGAAAATTAATTTTCCAAAGATTTTCATAAATTAAATTATAACTTATTTTTAGTAAAAAATAGATATAATTTAAATAAATGATTTTTATTCAATGTGGTCATGAGTGTGGCTTGAACTCAGGTCCTTATGTCAATGACAGTTATTACTGAGCCAGTCTCTTCCTGTCAGACTATTGTACCATTTGATAAAATGATAAGGTCTAAATTCCCGTTTGTTCAGACTATAAAAATTAATAAATAAAGAATAATAATTATTATTCAAGCTTGCAGTTTTCAAGTATTACATGTTACCTTATTACATGTTACATAATACATGTAATATCTTGGTGGCTGACAATCAATGCCCGGTTTGAGTGTCACAAAAAATGTCTTGTGAAATTTTCAAAGCTGAGGATGCATTCAAAGTTCAAATTTTGAAAGTTAAGGCTAAGCTGCACCAAGCTGATCTCATAATTGTTGTAGCCTAAAGCACATATGTACTTAATTAGTCTACATTATCACACAGATGTAATTACATCATGACTTTACATAGCCATGATTATCCCATACTACTAGACTCGACCTTACATAAACATTTACATACATACTAAACAAAGCATGTATATAAATAGCACGTCTCTTCTCACCAAATTCTAATTCATTCTATTCATCATTCTTTCTAAATAAGCAATACATTCATACTATCTCAGAGTTACACCACAATAGGTTATGAGCCTTTTCTCCATACTTTGACAAATAAATAAAGTCTATAAATCTTTTTTTCACCCGTGATATCTACATCCTTTTCCTTCTCCAGTGTTGTGGTGTGTTGTGTTGTGTTTGTATATTGCCAATAAATTTCTTTCTCTACATTATAGTGTTGTGTATACTCTCTCAAGATCCGTCTCATTTTTTCTGTATTTCACCCGTGTAGCTCAACCTCTTAGCATCTTCTTCCTTTTTCCCGGCTTTCTCTTTTCCCCTTCCACGTTCATATCTACATTTTTTTCCGCATATCTTTTGTTTTATCCACCATGGTTCCCGTACAACGTTCCCCCAGCTCTATCCGGACCAGATCAGCTTCCAATGCACCCCATGTCATCGCCTCCGGCGGCAACTCCACTTTCCCTTCTAACAGCACCTCTTCCGGAAAGCAAGTGGCACGAAGCCCTGCTGGTTCAGATGACGGTCACACCACGGTCAGTATGGGTAGACCTCCTGTACATTTTTCCAACCCCCCACCTATCCCACTAGCAGATCACTATGTTCCTTCTTTTGATTTCGCCGTAGACCCAAGTCACAGGGGCCTCATTGTTCGCGACTCACATTCCCGCTTCTCCGAGAAATACAAACTACTACCAAGTGGTAAGAACTTCCACACCTAGATGAAAGATGTGCGCGAAATGGCGGGTTTTTTTATGGAGTACAAGAACTGGTACAACAAAGATTTCTCCAGACATGCTGCTGAAAAAATTGGTCAAACCATTCTTCTCATCTCATTACACCGCAACATCAAAGACGACTTGGGCAACCTACCTTCCAGTTTTGACATTATGAATTGCATACGTCGTTGTTTCACAAGTTTCAGCCAGGCTGCTCAGCTGAACAAGTGGGATGCACTGAAGACCATCAAATGTACCACCGATACTGATGCAATCACCGTGGCGTCCACCTACAAAGCTGCACTTCTCGGCCTCCAAGAATCTGGCGCCAATCTAGACAACGACTGTCTCTTTGGTCTCTTACTCCAGTAATTGATTACTCATGGCTCAGCATTACGCAATGGGTTTGACTACCGTGTAGACCAGGAGTTGGCGAGTAGGCGACAGATCCCTTTGATCTTCCAGGAAATGGTTGATTTACTTTCTGACTGCCAAGAAAAACTCAAAGGTAGGAACGCTGCAATGGCATCACATCCTGCAGCCTCAGCATACCCGGCGACCCCAGCTCCACAAGAAAGGCGTGAATTTTCCGTTGAGAGCCACCCAGACAATGTTTATACGTTAGCCAGCCGCCCAGAAAATTTTCTTACCCCCACTCCTATCCCTCGCTCCTGCTTCCATTGTGGCTCCAATGCCCACCTCATTTCTCAATGTCCCATTAGTATCCACAGTCAACCTCAGAAAACCTTTGCTCCTCCTAATCCCCATTCACAACAATACCAGGCTTACTATCCAATCCTTGCCCCCCCCCCCATGGTCCCTGTCCCACAACAGTTTCAACAAGCGCCTCAAGTATATTTTCCTCCTGGACTTTGACCCACCAATTTGTACAGACCAAATTAATCCACTCCGGCCCGGCATGGCCCCCGTCCCGCGACTTGTATAGCCGAGATCCCCAGTGACCAATGTGAGGCATCTGCCAATGCAATGCAGTGTGATGACCCTTATCAGTCAGACCATCAACCACAGTTTAGCAACCTATCCTTTTCCGCGGCTGAACCGACTGATAACCGTTCCCCTCCTGCAATTTTTGATACAGGAGCCACTCATCACTTAACCGCTGATAGGTTAGCCCTGACAAACTTTACATTCCTGAGAAAACCAATCCCGTTGCGAGTAGCTACTAACAGACCTGCTCGTTTTATCACAGGGAAGGGGAAACTGATTTTTCCTGGCGAGACCTCAACACTTACCACAGTTGATGATGTCTTATACTGCCCGGAGGCAGCGAACACCTTGATCTCACCAGCTGCACTGCGTTTAGCTGGATTTAACATTTCCTTTACCAACAACAGTTTTCACATCTCCCGCGGCAATCATTTCTGGACCAGCTCGCGACTTGACAGTGCTTCCAGAAAATGGCCTTTGCCTGCTCCTTTGCTCCCTCCTTTTTCACAACCCATTGTTCATAGCTCTACCCTACCCCCGTCTACCATCACCTTTGTCTATACATCAATACATACACCTACTGTCTCTACTGCTGTAACTACCCCGTTTACATATACTGTCCCGTTTGCCAAACCACGCCCTTGTCTGAAACCCACACTTACCGCAGATGAACAGCTGACGCTGCTCACCCATCGCCGTTTTGGTCATGCTAGCCTGCGTGCCATTAGACGGATGATAGCTACAGGTGCTGGGATCGGGCTCCCAAAAACCTTACCAAGATGAGAGATACATTGCCCTCCGTTTTTGATTTCGAAGAGCGTTAACAAACAAACGCTCCGTTCTGACAGAAGAGATTTTCTCCCCATGGATGCTTGGAACGTTGACCTCATTGGCCCTTTTGAGGTCCCAGCATCTGGTGGGGGTCTCTATGTATTAACTATACGGGATATTGGGTCGGGGTACGCTGAGGTGAAAGTTTTGAATAAGAAATCTGAAGCGACTACCGTCCTTCAAGACACCATCGTCAGACTGGAAGTAAGGACGAGTAAACGTCTAAAAATCCTCCGCTCCGACAACGGTGGGGAATTCAACAACAAAATATTAAGCTCTTTCTTGTCAGCAAAAGGAATTACTACAGAACGTTCAATACCATATCATCACTACCAGAGCGGCACTATGGAGCAGTATAACCGCACCCTACAAGACATGGGGCGTACCTTACTACTTGACAGCGGGTTCCCTAAAGAGTTCTGGGGTTTAGCTTTTGTATGGGCTTGCTACACCCTCAACAGGATTCCCAACTCAGCCGGCGGCGATCTCACCCCTTTCGAGAAGCTGTTTGGAATTCAACCCAATCTAGACCGCCTTTGGCCGTTTGGCGCTAAGGCATTTGTACATATACCTTCTGAGAAACGCCGCAAGCTTGACGAAAGAGCACTTCTTGGTTTCGTCGCCTACTACCTGCCTGAATCTAAGGGATGGGGGTTTTGGATACCAACGGTTGGATTGTTTGTCCACTCCGCTGTTGCCACATTTGCAGATTACCCACACAAAGTAACCCACACACCGGCTGTTCCTTCACCATTTTTCTTTGCTCTACAGTTAGGATCCTTCACCACCACCTGGCAAGAAATTGCTTTGAGCCAAATGGGTGTTTGTTCGAAAAACGAGCGGTTTGAACAACCGACCTAGATTCAAAGCTTGCTATGTCGCCAAGGGTTTCTCCCAGGTAGAAGGGGAGAATTTCAACGGCACGTTTGCACCTACGGCCACTTTCCTTTCCATGTGATTACTATTGTCACTAGCGGCACTCAACGATTGGCCAGTCCACACCTTTGATTTCGTGGCGGCCTATTTGAACTCACCCATTGAAGAGGAAGTTTGGGTAACCCCGCCTGAAGGGCTCAATGTTGGACAGGGAAATGCGTGTTTACTAAAGAAAGCACTGTATGGTACCAGACAGGTGGCGCGATGCTGGTGGCACCACCTGTCTTCAAATTTACGCGACCTGGGATACTTGTAAGCCCTGCTCCTCACAGGCTTACACAAACCTGTCACAAGATTATATAAGCTATTCTGCCTTGTATTTAGTCTCTTCTTTCCCCTTTACCTAGACAGCAGAGATCTTTCTCTCCTGTCTAGGTAAGTACCTTTCCTTCATTCATTCTCTTCTCAATTCCTTTTATCATTGCCTTCACTTGTAGATACTAACTAGAGAGATCTTTCTCTCCTGTCTAGATTGCAATTCACCCCACTTTGGTACTAGAATCCTCCAGAGGCTCTTAGCCTGGTTCCTCCATGCCACAATCCTGACCGCTCCTTCTATAAAGAACCAGTGAAGGGACTCAACCCTTACACTTTTTTTTTCTAGTTCCAAGACCAAGAAAGGCAGATTTTTTTGAAAATTCATCATCGTGCCTTATCTGACAT
The DNA here is from genome assembly GCA_007896445.1 of Puccinia hordei. NCBI lineage: Eukaryota > Fungi > Basidiomycota > Pucciniomycetes > Pucciniales > Pucciniaceae > Puccinia > Puccinia hordei. Next base: position 40,935 of record RDRW01000593.1, read on the forward strand.
TCCACCATCTCTTCTTCAACCTCGACTAACATCTCTGACAGTACCGGAAGCAAAACCAACTTGATTTGATCCAAATTCTCACTCCGCTCACTCAATTTTACCCTCTACTCACTTCATCAAACTAGTCCAATGAATCATTTATCCTCAAGCCAAACAAGGATGAACCAAGGAAGGCCTAAGCCATTTTGCTACCAGACTAAGACCAGCGGCTACGAGGAACGTATCCAAAAGTTGGAGGAGATCGTTTCCCTTTTACTGGATAGAACAAACCCGCCTTGGCCACCTTTTTTCTCTTTGGTTTCTCCAACTGGCTTGTTCCGATATTCAGTCAATCGGGGCCTGGTACCAGTACTATCCAAAGCTGCAGCCGAATCCTTGATGAAAACACCAGAAAAAGGGAGACCAACTGTCCATCGTCATCATCATCATCCGTATGTTTCCAAACCGGCACCAGCGACTGCACCTTCAAAGTCGCCTACATCTACACCACGCACTCGATCTCCCAATGAGCGTCTTACTTCAGCCTGTCTCACCAAACTTCCTCGGTCTTCAAGAGACTATCCACCTCATTTACAACCGCAAGCCTTCTCAATCTTGCCTGATCATCATCTTCTCTCATCCAATGGTGAACTTTCCTTGGCAAAGCCATCATCACCCTTGGAGCTGTCTGAAGCGCCAATATCCTCCACGGGACCAACACCAGCCTCATTGGACTTAGAATCGTCCTCGTCGAAGTTGTCTGGATGCTCACCAAGTACTGATCAAATAGCCCTTGGACCACCTTTGGCAACTGCTTCCTTGCAACCTCTTGTCTCACCAAGCTCTGCCCTGGAACTAGCGACTACACTTTTGAAGTTGCCTACATCTGGGCTATTGTCTAGTCAAAAATATGCTGAATTTTCTTCTGTACACTCGGCACCAGCATCCTTGCCATCTTCAACATTCAACAGCTCAGCCACCTCGGTCTCTTCTCCTTCTCCCCCTCTTCCGGTCCCCGCTCCTGTTCCTTCCTTGCATGTTGGTCCCTCAACGACCAGACCCTTGACGCCTGAAACTGCTCTTGCCGATTCCCCCAAGTGACCCGCCGACACTCTTGTCAGCAGCAAGCTCAGCGTCACCCCGACTGCACTTGTCTCTCACTCCGTTTCACAGTTGTCTTCCACTCGCGCTTGTCCAACCAACCAAACTACATCCCCTGTTACTTCTAAAACCACCGCTTCAACCTCTCCAGCCTCCAATCCAACATCATCTATCCCATCGGGATCACCAACCCATTCAACTTTCGATTCCAACACCCCCTTGCTAGCATCCAAGTCGCTTACACGCAACCAAACAAACCAAACTGCTTGGTCCGACCTATATGAAGCCAACCCGCCCCTCCCAGCTGTTACAAGCTTACTCTGCGCGACTATATCCAGTCCGATTTCTCCCTCTGAAAGCAGCTCAGCAGCCGTCATTCTTAACCCCGCTTCAACCTTTTCATCAAAATTATCCAAATGGTCATCATCACCTTCCGACCAAGCTCATCCCACTCATCAACCTACTCTCAGAAATCCTCCTCAAATGCGAACCAAGGACACTCCAACTCTTCCTAATTGTTCTGAAGACTTTGATATAGCTGAAGTAGGTGGCATCACCGTTGTTGATGAATTTGTTGAGTGTGTGGAGCCTCGAATCACCCCAGATCTTTCCCGAAAAGCACTGGAAGACCACCCAAACCTTGGACAACTTCTGGAGACACTCAGCTTCCTGGAACTTGACAACTGTCTCAAGGCGCTAGAAGAAGAGAAGAAACTTCAAGCAGAAGAGATTATTGAAGAAGACAACTCAGTTGAAGCAAACCATATTGAAGATAAAAAGAAAAAGAAGAAGAAGAAGAAGAAGAAAGCCTCTAACTCGACTTCACCTCCCGACAACCCGGTTTTATTTTATGTTTGATATCTTCACCCTCTCCATCATCCTCCACTTTTCTCTGCTCTATCTTACCTGAAATCTTCAAAACATCTTCTCCATCCTTGACTGCCTCCACATCCCAATTGAGAACACCACAATTCTGATCCCTTTTTCTTTCTCTCTTCCACCTTCCTACCTCTCCTCTTCTTTGATTGTTGAATTTTTTCCTCCTTCACTCTCTTTTATAGGAGGGGAGACTGTAAGCCCTGCTCCTCACAGGCTTACACAAACCTGTCACAAGATTATATAAGCTATTCTGCCTTGTATTTAGTCTCTTCTTTCCCCTTTACCTAGACAGCAGAGATCTTTCTCTCCTGTCTAGGTAAGTACCTTTCCTTCATTCATTCTCTTCTCAATTCCTTTTATCATTGCCTTCACTTGTAGATACTAACTAGAGAGATCTTTCTCTCCTGTCTAGATTGCAATTCACCCCACTTTGGTACTAGAATCCTCCAGAGGCTCTTAGCCTGGTTCCTCCGTGCCACAATCCTGACCGCTCCTTCTATAAAGAACCAGTGAAGGGACTCAACCCTTACAATACTGTCATATGGATTCATGTGGACGACGGCATTGTTACTGGATCATCCACTAGAGTTCTCAGAGAACTTGAAACATCTCTATCTACGTGTCTCAAGATTAAGTGGTCCTCTAACCTATCGGACATTGTGGGACTACAGATAACAAGAGACTCTTCTGGTTTTTCCATTTCCCAGCCAAAGTTAATTTCCAAAATCCTCTCACAACATTGGGATGGTGCGAGTCATGCCAAAACTCCTCTCCCATGTGGGGTTTTACCTACCACTTCATCTGATCAGATAGGGGTCGACGCGTCAACTTACCTCTCTATTACAGGCAGTCTAAGCTATCTCTCCGCTGGCTCCCGGCCAGACATCACATTTGGCATAAACTTTCTCTCTCGTTTTGCCAAGAATCCTAATAAATACCACTGGCGTTATCTACAAAATCTTGTCAACTATGTAGCTGCAACACAAGATGAGGTACTGCTCTTACAACCTAATATGTCGAGCCCTTGACTATCTTGTTTTGCTGACGCCAAGTGGGGCGGAGAATTCTCCCGCTCCAATTACGGCGTGCTCATTCTTTTCTACGGCTGCCCAATTCACTGGGTGGTGCGACGACTAGCTACCATTGCTTCTTCAACAGCGCACACCAAATACATGGCCCTAGGCCATAGCACCCAACAATCTTTATGGATATGTCACCTTTTGGAAGACATGTTGGGTGTTGCAACAGTATGTGACATGTTCGGGGACAACCAAGCTTCAGTGAAGATCTGCTCCAATGAAACATCCAACAAAAGGACTCGACATACCAATTGAGAGTTCTACATCACCAATCAAGCCATCTTTGGCAAACAGATCAAAATCTCCTGGGTAGACACCAAACATCAGTTTGCTGATATTTTTACTAAGAATCTTCCGCCCCTTACACATCTGTATCAAGTCAAAGTTGTCCTAGGGAAGGTCTCGTCGAGTGGGGGGGTGTTGTAGCCTAAAGCACATATGTACTTAATTAGTCTACATTATCACACAGATGTAATTACATCATGACTTTACATAGCCATGATTATCCCATACTACTAGACTCGACCTTACATAAACATTTACATACATACTAAACAAAGCATGTATATAAATAGCACGTCTCTTCTCACCAAATTCTAATTCATTCTATTCATCATTCTTTCTAAATAAGCAATACATTCATACTTTCTCAGAGTTACACCACAAGAATAATTAGTTACAACCTGACAGATAATTGCATGTGATGTATCTAAAAATCATAATATACCAGTGTTTACTGGGAATAACCAAAATTTATTTTGCCCTGTTCAGGGCCACCTTTAAAAGATGAATGGATGACCATCTTGTCATTATGTGAGCTTAAATATTTAGATTCCAAAGGTCTTAGGGACTGGGTGGTCTAGTGGTAACCACAGAAGCTTGGTATCTCCTCTGTGTAAAAATAGTTTAATCAATCCAAAGAGAGTGAAAATTCCAGTGTTCAAACCCTGGCCAGCCCAACCCCAGCTGCTAGCCCTTCCAACCCAGGAAAACTACACCTCCTTCATTTGCAAACCCTTTATTAGTTGTCCCCTTCATAACCCTCTCTTCCCCAAAAATATTCTCAGTTTAAATTTAAATAACCATTACCCATTTACAAACTAACATTGGAAGGTTAAAAACATCCACCCCATCACAACTGATCAGTTGACAGTAGATCAAAATTTTCTAGATTACCACGTAAACTTAGGTCCTCATAACACTAAGTACTGAAAAAACAATTGTTACAACTTAAAAACCTTGTAGCTAGAGAAAAAATGTGATTCATAGTGTGTAATTCCAAAGGCAAAATTACAGTTTTTTTTAAGAAAAAAGCAAGTTCAGACATTCCCGTTCAGACTCACGGTTATGTCCGGGGTCCCGGTCGCCAGAGACCCGCTCTGGGCGCCGGTCCTCGCCCGGCACATGTTCCGAGGGCCCCGATTGCTATATTTATGTCCGGATCTCAACTTTATCTTCGCCCCTTGATCTCCGACCTCTGCATCCCAATCACCAGTTCTTATCTACCGACTTGAAAAGTAAAAATACATAAATAAATACATATATAAAACTTCATCAGCTTTTGATCTTCTCGTTGTTCTACTCACTCAGCTCGGCTGATATTCCATCGTCATGGCTTCAACCCTTCCCAAAAGAATTATCAAGGTTGGTACCTCCGATTTATATTGTCCGGATCTTCCTTGAGCCTATCTCACAGAATTGTTTTCTTTACCCAAATCGCCATCTGTAGGAGACTGAAAGGCTCGTTTCCGATTCGCCACCGGGAATATCAGCGGTACCACACGACGACAATTTAAGATACTTTGATGTTAGACTTCAAGGACCCGAAGGCAGTGCTTTTCAAGGTAAGTCTCTATGGTACAAGATATTAGAGTCAGTGTGTATTCAAATTAGAATTACCCTTCGGATCATCGATTTCAGGCGGTCTATTCAAGCTGGAACTATTTTTACCCGAGGATTACCCGATGTCGCCACCCAAAGTACGATTCTTGACCAAGATTTATCACCCCAACATTGACAAACTGGGACGAATATGTTTAGATATATTGAAAGGTTGGTCTCAATGCTACACATTCTGTCAAATCAAAATTGGTTACTAGCTCAACAATTCCTTGAACAATCAAACACCCTTGTTGTCTGGCTTTTAAACAGATCGGTGGTCACCAGCTTTACAAATCAGAACTGTACTGCTATCCATCCAAGCTCTATTGTCCAGCCCCAACCCGGTAAGTGATCCGAATTTTCCTTTTTTCGACAGCTCTCAACCGTTAACCCAGTTTTTCTTCACTTAGGATGATCCCTTGGCGAACGATGTCGCTCAACACTACAAAAGTGACGAAGCTGGTGCGATTTTACTGAGTCGAGATTGGACGTCAAAATATGCCCAGCCTTAGCGCAGCATAGCTTGTTCCCCATATCATACTCAAGTTTTCCTCTTGCTCGATTCATCTATGTCTAGATATGTTGTACATCTCCCAAATCATAAATACTGCGACTCGTCCCCAACACGTGAGGACCGTGGTGGCTTTTTGTCGTCTCTTTTGGCTCTTGATTGTGATATTGCTGACCTGATGAATAGAGTCACGGACTCCATTCAGGATGAAAGTTTTCCTATAAGCATTGTGCTATCTTCATGACACTACAAGAGGTGATTCTGTACACACACCTTACGCGTATAGAAACACCCCATGAGTCGAAAGGATTCCATCCTGGTTCCCAAGGGTCATTTTTCTTTTCACTGGGATCTTGAATATTGATTGCATCACATATACATAGAAAGTTTCCCTCTTCAAAATGTATCCAACCTTTGAAGTTTATCAAAAATTACGAAGAACTCAGTAGGGTAGGTTTCGTTTGAATAATCAATCTTTGGTTTGCAAGAGGCTCATAATCATACCTAGTTGACTAATAGGTAAACTATGAAGAGCTTTTGCACATATGCCAATGCAAACCCCACAGGTGCAAAAAAATATTCTGAACACTTTGATCCGGGTTGAGAATATTTTTTTACATTGAGTTGAAGTTGAGTCATCAAGAGGAGCAAGTCACATGATTATCAGGAAGATTTCTTCTGTTAATGAACAGATAAATGATTTGAATGTAAATGAACATAATAGATTTGAACAAAGCAAAAGGAGATTTGGTGATATATGTATCTTCTGTGATGGATAACATTCATAACAAGTTGGAATCTATAGTAGAGCCTATTGGAAATGAATAATTAGAACTCCCCATCTATAATGACCCTTGCCTCACCATCGAGAAAGATGAACAAATTAGAGTTCAGAAGAATGCTACTACTGTTACTCCAATGCATCCTAAGTCATATCTTGATACTCCTCCACACCTTGCAACTGAACAGAGACCTACTCCCCTGGGTATGATAGTGATCAAGGAAACCTAAACCTGGGAATGAGGAAAGAGTAGTGGAAAAGTTTCCCTAAGAATACTGATTGCAAAAAAATCTCAGGGGAACTACATCCTGTTTTCATTTTTTTTCCCAAATTCCTCAGAACCCACTTTCAGCTGGTTTCATGAGATTTCCTCTGACCCCAAAGAGTCCAAGAATGGGCTTGATCAAGAGTGTCAAAATCTAAAAAAACAAAAAATTGGTTTTTTTTAGAAAAAAAAAGCAGTTTAGGAAAATATTCCTTCTCACCATAAAAAAAATTGTATAAAATATTTAAGTGGATGAAGAAAACTCTTCTGGAAACAAGAAATTGAACTTCTCCCACTGAAATATTTTCAGAGTGGATAATACAAAGAAATTGTAGTGCACCAGATGTGGTGTAAGGTTTTCATTTGACTTTCCACCACTTTCCATCATATATTATAACTTGCAGGTGAAAGTAGAGAAGGGTTATTTGGTGGAATTGGTCAGGCATGGTGAGACTAACAAATCTTATTATCCATGTCAACAAACTGAACTCTATTCCACTTGTTGTGGCGTTTACAGTAAGGAATTAAAAAGGTCTTACACTTAAAAAGTGTAATATGAAGATATAACTGTATACAATATTACTTTGGTGTTTGTTTAGAAAAGTAAGTACAAAAATACACAGGGTATTACCCTGCTGCCAGACTTCTGTTATGGGAAATATATCCTCAGAAGGGCTAACTAGACTTTAACACAGTTCTTCCAATTAAACTAAGGGTATTAATTTAATTGGGGGGGGGGGGTTGAATAATTCTAACTATTAAAGATAGTTATGAGTCAAAAAGGAAAGTCCTCCTAGCTTAAAGGAGAAGTTAAGCGCCTTGGTAGCTTATAATAAGTTATCTATGTATAGTTAAAATTGATGGGGAGGATCTCTTCAATTTGGTGAAGAAACCTCCTCTTTAAATAATAAATATTTTGAGTAATCCCTCTGTCAATTCATTTGACAGTGGGGATTGGGGGAAAATTGGCAGGTGAATCTGATCAACCTGTTTGTTGTCAGAGGTGGAAAATGGTGTCATTTTTAATTAAAATGATGCCATATGTATTTCACATTAATTGAAATAGGTTAATATTTATTTCACTCTTAATTAAACTAAAATAATTATTTCAACTGTTAATTACATGTACATAGAACTTCCTTTGGGGTTTATACTTGAAAAGCGCTTGCCCTGGAGAGCAGATCAGGTCGGAATAAATGTATAAGTCCTTATTACATATTTAATATGGTTTAAATAAAGATTTACATTAATTTATGTGTAATTTTATGCTATAAATTACTATGTGTTAAGCTTGGATTTCCAGGATTTTCAAAAAGCAAACTATGCCAATAAATGGGTCTTTATCCATTTATTGCATTTGTGGAAATTAATTTACCAGGGATTTTCATTAATTAAATGTTACTTATATTTGGTAAAAATAAATGTAATTTTAATAAGGATTCTCTATATGGTCATGAGTGTATCTTGAACCCAGATCCTTTCCCTTTTGTTTGAGTCAGATAATTTTCAACCTGTTTGTAACTGTTAGACTATGAGACAATTTTTTGAAACAGGTAAGTCTAATTTCTGACCTGTTCAGAATGTCAAAGTAAATAAAAAAAAACCAAAAAATAATAAAAAATAATAAAAAATAGAGAATAATTATAATTATTCAAGCTTGCAGTTTCAAGTTTTACAGATTGATAATTATATGTAATATCTTAATAATTATATGTAATATCTTAATAATTATATGTAATATCTTAATAATTCTATGTAATATCTTAATAATTATATGTAATATCTTAATAATTGTATGTAATATCTTGGTGGCTGACAATCATTAGAAATTTCTACAAATCTTCAAATAAGAGCAATGTTTCAACAACAGGGAACATTGTTTTTTTTTTTTTTTTTTGGAAATAAATAAATAAAAATAGATGCACTATTTCTTTATTTATTTATCCTGTGATTTTTGTAGGCAGAATTTTTGCCCCCCCCCCCCCAAAAAAAAAATATAAAATAAAAGAATGGTTGAGATAGATAGTTATAAAAGGGCTTAACTGAATTTCAACTCTCCCCAACATCTTTACTATGACAGCCCTATTCATTCCTACTGTCACTAAACAAAAGACAAAGTTAGTAGTGAGTCTTGTTGAGTGTAATTGTGGAGTTGCAATGGCAGTCAGCTGGAGTATTTTGGATGTCAACTGGTGGTGTCAGTTTTGTGATTTTTTTTCTTGTAGTGGTATGATGTTTGATGTGAAGAGGTAGAAGTTTTTCTTTGGATAAACAGAATGACTTATTTGTATACCAAGTCATTTTTTGACAAAAAAACAATCAAACAGATGGATTTTTCTCAACATGCTCTTCTTTTACATAATCATTTCTCCTTCAATCACTAAAAAAAATCTCTTCCAAAAAAATATATATAAAAAATCAACAATGATCATAAAAAAATAAAAAAATAAAAAAAATAAAGATGTTGTCTTCAATTACTGAGATCATCACTACCATGAAAATGTTTGGTTTTATTGTGTATGTAAAATAAAACTGTGATGAATTATGGCGAAACAAAAAGAAATTGAATCAAATTGACAAAGAAGAAAAAATAGATGATGATGGGTGAAATGAGAAAAAATATGTACATATATATATATATATATATATAATCAAGGAAGATCAAACAAAGTTTGTTTAATTGTTCCCAATTTGAATCCAGCCAGCTTCATCATTCATATACACAACATTGCCAATCCCTTCTTCCATATCTGTGCCATTCGTTCTTCCGCGTCTACCTCCAGCGGTCTCTATTTGCGTGAGTTCGGGAGGTAGCGAATATAATTTGATCCTAGACAATCAAACATTCAGATGCCGCTTGATCTCTTGTCGGTCTGGCTTGTCGTTTAGCAGGCTACGTCATTTTTTCCCCCCAAAAAAAAGAGAGAAAAAAACGTTACAGAAAGGTATTCAATGAATTGGGTTTTGTTGTGTCAGTGTTCACTAAAAACTAGCTGCTTGTTTGGGCGTAATAAAATCTGGTGACGATTTACCTTTTGAGACCCCATTTTCTTGAGCTCAGTTAGCCTTTGCATGGCCCTCTTATTCTTATTAGCTTCAGGCACCAAAAAGAACGTGAATCAGCTTAAATTCCCAAAAAGGGAACACTAGGAGAAAAAGACGAACTAGCGGCCCTCATGTACCATCGTTTAGCCTCTTCTATATCCTGTTTGACGCCGATCCCGACTTCAGCGTAATAACCGACAGCGTATTCAGCCTTAGGAAGGCCTTTAGAAGCGGCCCTTCTAGCCCATAGATAAGCCTCGGAATCCGACTGTTTGAGAACGCCCTCGGAACCGGTGAGGTACCAGCCAGAGAGCGCGAGTTCGGACTCGGCATCACCGCGCTCGGCCGCCTTGGTATACCATCCGATCGACCGACGGGGGTCCACGGGACAGCTCAGTGCCCCGTATTCGTAACATGCTCCCAATCGGTTCTGCGAGGCTGGATAACCCAGTTGGGCCGCCTGGGTGTATAACTCTCTTGCATACGGCTCGTCCCGTTGGACCAGATATGAGATCTGTGGAGTACCGGCACTGCCTCCATGTTTTCCACCGGGCGTCGCCGCAGGCCCGATGGTCACCAAGGGCGGCTTTTCATAGATCTGGGCCAACTCGTGTAAGGCGTGTGGATTGTCTTCATCGGCCTGTTGAGCGGCTCGTTTGAGCCACAGAAGAGCTTCCTGGGGATTCTTCGGTTGGCCTAGCAACCCGGCCAAGAGGATCATCCCAAGCTTGTACATTCCCGCGGTATCGCCAAGTGCAGATGCTTTACGGTAGAAGAGCATGGCCCGCTGGGCGTCCTTTCGGGTCCCTGCCCCGAGCTCGTTACATACCGCCGTCCGATAGGTTGCTGCTGGATGGTTTTGCTTGGAGGCTTGGACGTAGAGGTTGTAGGCCTTCTCATGGTCGACCTGAAGGCCCAAGCTACCGTTCCCCAGACAGTTGGCAAGGAAAAACTGGGCATCGCTGTACGGGGGTTTCCCTAATCCGACGCCCTGGGTGGCAAGTTTCTTAATCAGCTTGAGACTCTCCTGTAGCAATGTATCCCGGTACTTCTTGATCGCCTTGTCGTCCCCGGCCGCACCCCCAGAGGCCAGCTTCCGGGCTGCTTCGATTAAAAACTTGGCATAGTTGAAGTGAGCCTCCGGGTCTGGGTCTGACTTGATCCTGTTTCGATATTCGTCGATCGATGCTTTGGAGATCGTGGGCCCAGTCTTAGGAGGCATGAGTGCCGGCGGACGGCTGGAAGGGTGATGGATGCTGTTGATGGCTGGGGCGATGAGCATGTTGGAGTGTGAGGAGGTGTTAGAGAGCGAGGTGCCGGAGCGAGTAAGGCCGACGTGGTGGAGGCTTGATGCGGGTGAGGAAGAAGTTGGTTGAAGTGAAGGTCCAAATCCCGCTTGGGCCAAGTTGAGAGAGTTTAGTCCAGGTAAACCTTGAGATTGAGACAGGATATGGTTTTTGTTGTTGTTGTTGTTGTTGGCAGGGTGATAAGTGTTGTTATCTCGGTAACCAGAAGGGCCGATACTGTAGCTCAGTGGACCATATCCTGGCTGCTGTTGGGGTGGTTGTTGAATATTGGAAGTGGTAGCTAGGTGATAAATGAGATAGAGAGAGAGAGAGAGAGAGAATGTGTGTGTGTGGGTGTGTGTATGTATGAGTTAGGATTGCGGTCGAATAATTATATCTTTAGACGACCGTTGCTAAGGGTAAGATGGGTGAGCTTACCTAATCCGGGGTGATGATCTGGATAATATTGCCTGATGGGATATTGTGATTGGTTGGTTGGGGTGATTGGACCGGTTGAAGGTGAGAGGCTTGATGAGGCAGATGAGGATTGATAGTTGTTATAGACCGAGTTGAGTGATGAGATGGAAGGATGATTTTGACGTTGGATGAGATGATGGGTAGGGTAATGCTGTTGGTTAGATTGAGGGTAAGAGTAGTGATGTGGATGAGGGTGATGTTGTTGTTGTTGTTGTTGTTGTTGTTGGTAAGTTGGTTGGTAGGCCTGACCGATTAGGTCTGATTCAGTTTGGGAGGATTCGATTGAGGTAGGAGTATTGAGAGCTAATGAAGAGAGCAGGGTCAGATTGAGTTGTTTGATGATGAAGATAGAAGTAGAGAGAGAGAGAGAGAGAGATTGATTTAACTTTGTTCGTTCTGAGTCTGATGAGCTGGTAGGAGTAGTGAGCTCGATCTCTGTTGTTCTGGTTTAAGTTGTTGATGATGATTGATGTTCAATGGTTTGGTGTTAGTTATTGGTTGAGGTTGAGGTTGAGGTTGAGGTTGAGTGGTTGGTGGTGTGAAGGCTTGATCGACTAGTTTAAGTTTTTCTAGGCTTAGATCGTCTGCAGTCGGTAGTGGTGGTGGTGGTAGTTGGATGGTGGTCTTTGGGAGAGTTGGTGTGGATCGATTGGTAAGTTTATAGAATGAGGATGATTGTTTCCATTGGTTGGATTGATTGAATTCTTCTAATAGATTATCCAACTGTGATGATGGTTTTGGCTGTTGTTGTTGTTGTTCTTCTGTTGGTGTTTCTTGTTCTTGTTCCACTTGTTCAGGTGTTGTGATGATTATTGGTTGTTGTTGTTCGATTTCCGTACTTGGTATTTCTGGTTCAGCTTCCGTACTTGGTATTTCTGGTTCAGCTTCGGTTGATGTTTCTCGTTCTTGTTGTTCATGTTCTTGTTGTTGTTCATGTTCTTGTTGTTGTTCTTGTTGGTTTGATTTGATTAGTTCTTCTGATTGTTGGTTTGATAGTGATAGTTGTCCTATTAATTCATCTAATTGGTTATTTTCCTTAGAAGACGTAGTAGTTGGTTGATTCATCTTGTTGAGTTTTTTTTTTTTTTTGGTCAAGAGTCAACTGCAAGATCATCCATCCATTGACCAATCATACTTTTTTTTTTTTTCTCTTCATAATTTGAGCTCGATCGACATGGCCTGTCACAGGACCTTTCACATGAAATAACTCCGATCCAGGTGTATGATTACCCCACCCCATCACACGTGGGCGTCTTCTAATGGTTAGGAAATCTCGTTGTGGTCTGTGTTTGTCAGCAATCCCGTGAAAATGTCGGTTCGATTCCGGCCGCCCACATCTGGTAGTTGATTTTTGTCCCCAGGCCCCTCAAAAGACTACAAATAAAAATACAAACTTTCAGAACTTTGTTGTTTGAACGGATTCTTAAAATAATCATTAATCTCAGTCAAGGTGATGCCCCCCCACTGTAGATATGTATGTAAAACTCAACCAACACATTTTACTCTCACTATCACTAAATTCTAATTATCTATTATTAATCTTCTTTCTCTCTTGATTCTTTATCCTAAGATTTTCATTTAAGCTATAAAAAAAACATCCATTTAAATAATGCGATATTGGTTTAGATATCTTTAAAGAAATAAAACTTCAAAGTTTATTCTTTGCGCAGTGATTATGGTATAAGTAGATAAATATTCTACACATGACAAATTAATTTTTGAATCATTCAAGCCTAATATAATATCAGAAAGAATGAAGAGACCAAGGATCAACAATCATTTAAGCCATCGAATCTTCTTAGGCTTTGTTATCTCAAAAACGTCCATTCGATCCACCTTACTGATCTTCGTTCCTTATCTGTTTGATTATGATAATCTACCCAATTGTCTCGTTGAACACAAATCATATCTACTTATCTATTCCCTCCCCTCATCCTTTAGGTTTATTGATTGATTTTTATTTAGAAATATGAAATTCACACACGAATCGAAAGACAATCGAGGGGGGGGGGGGGGAAAGGGGGGAAATATGAAAATAGAGACCCACTACTTTAGATAGAAGGCTTTTGGGAACGATACTTATGACTAACGAAAAAAAAAAAAAAACCAACAAACGAAATCGGGCATTCCCCTCCGACCCTGTAAACGACTTATACTTCCACTTAATTGGTTAATTATCTTTCTGCTTTCATTTCCTTCTGTTTCCGGGCATTCAATTTGCGGTAGCTCTCTCCTTCTGATCATTTGCTGTTGGGGATGTTTTGAATTGGAGCTATGAAAAATGAAGGAGGAAATCGACTAGATGATCATTTGCTAAGCATCATCCGAACAAACTCTTCGTAGTTGATTGCCCCATCCCCATCTACATCAGCTTCTCGGATCATCTCTTCCACTTCTTGGTCCGACAACTTTTCACCTGTTGATAAAGTAAATCGAATCAGTACACTGACAGCTCAACTGACATCTTCACAAACCAAAACATCGATCACCCCAGCACTCACCAAGATTAGTCATCACGTGGCGGAGCTCAGCAGCACTAATGAAGCCGTTGCCATCCTTATCAAACACTTTGAATGCCTCCCGGATTTCTTCCTCCGAATCCGTATCTTTCCTATTGAGCGAACAAAAGAGTGATCAGTCAACTTTTAATAAAACGTACCATCCGAACGAGTCCCTCAAGAATATACTCACATCTTTCGAGCCATCATGGTTAAGAATTCCGGAAAGTCAATCGTACCGTTTCCGTCGGCGTCGACTGTAGAGCAACAATCATGGGTTTCGTTTTCTCTCTCAGGGGATCTCTGACCTGGGCTAGTAGAGAGTCTCGCTCACCTTCATTAATCATATCACCAAGTTCGGCTTCAGTTGGATTTTGACCTAGTGATCGCATAACAGTCCCGAGCTCCTTGGTGGTGATAGTACCATCACCATCCTTATCGAATAAAGAGAAGGCTTCTTTAAATTCCGAGATTTGTTCTTCGGTCTACATGTAGGTGAACATAAAAGGATCGATCGATCAGTCTGAGGTTCGAGTGATTGGTAGTATCTAGAGATGGTAGAGGAACATACGAGTTGGTCTGCCATCTTGGATAGCTTATTATCTGGTTGACTTGTTAAAGTCTTTCTGCCCTTTTCGTGTTGAGTTGACTGTGTTGGTTTAAGATTGGAGATGGGGGGATACGTCAGAGTGTTGGCCAGCGCCGAGTGTTCGGATCTTATGTATTTAAACATCCATCTAAGTACATAATATGTACAAAAATGTTCTGTCCCCTCTCTCTCTCTCTCTCTCTCTCTCTCTGAGGTTTCTGCCCAGTTTTGCACTCCAATAGCCCATAACCCATTTGGACAAGCAGCAATTCCACACAAGAACCACCACAGACCAAATCAAACCAACCCAACCAGCTCACATTAATAAAAAGACACGCCATATCATGGTCAGTAATCGGTCCTCAACTTTCTCTAACAATAAATACTGACCTTTGAACTATTGGTCGTAGTCTGCCCAACAATCACAAGGTATGCATGCATGTCTGCTCGACTCCAAAAAGCTATCCGTTATGATCAAACGTTCCTAACTTCATTCTCCAGGTATTCAGGCTCTATTGGACGCCGAGAAGGAAGCAGCCCGTATCGTGGAGAAAGCCCGAGAATGTGAGTCTCTTTCTCCAATCAACCCCTCCAATCAGTCCTATTGACCGGCCATTACGAACCCATGACTACCAAATATACGTTGTTTGTTTTTGTGCTTTGTAGATCGATCACAGAAGTTGAAAGACGCTAGAGGTGAGGCCGCCAAGGAGATCGAAGCTCTCAAATCTAAACGTGAACAGGAATTCAAAGAGTTTGAGCAACAGGTTCGTCCTCTACTCTTATCGTCTAACACTACTTACATCCTACTAATCCCACCAACTATATCTGCCCCCCCCCCCTATCTCTCATCATCCCAAAATCACAGCATTCAGGCAATACTGGCTCTCAACAAAAGCTCCTGGAAGAAGAAACCAAACAACAAGTGCGTCTTTCTCGATCGATAATAACAAACCTTGCAGACAAAGTAAAAACCCATAGATCATTTTTAAGGACTAATTTGGTTTCACTTATTTTCGTTTCTGTTTTAGATCGAGGTGATCAAATCTGAATTCAACAAGAATAAGAATCAAGTAGTCTCTGATTTATTATCTAAGGTCACTGATGTCCAACCCGAATTACATCGAAATTATAAACTAGGAATGAATTAATCCTGTCATTCCATCCTCACCCATTTTTTTTTTTTTGATTTATATCGTACTAGTTGGTGATATGTATTGTACAAATGAATACTGCATTCTCATCTCTTTTTCCCCTCCCACTTGGAACAACCACAAATTTCCTTGGTTTGCCTTTTTTCCCCAACAAGATCATTTTGTGTACCCTGAGCAAGAGTTTGTCATCAATCGTCCTTCGCAGTGATCACTATGACTTGAGTGGTGCTTGAAAGGTAGTTCATTTTCACTAGTGTATAGTGAGTTCCATGCAGATAAACTGTCCCTTGATATTCTCCCAAGCTCGGCGATTTACCCGTGTTGATAAATCCTCAATCACTAGTTTATGTGTAGGGCTAGCAGGTGGGATTATGACTATCTATTCAAATAAGCTGGTCCGAACATTGAGGAACCCCAAGTATCTGTCATTCTACATGGAACACGTTCTGTTCCAGGAATAAAACGCCCAACATAAATAGTCTCATTGGTGATCTCTTTCTACGTCTCAGCTATAGTCGGGTTCATCACGATAGCCATTTCCTGTGTATCAATGCCCTAACCAGTTAACAGTCCTCTGAAGTTGTTAATTCCTCACGTTTTTTAATACTCTCTAGACTGAAGATCGATGGAACCTCGAGTGAAGTCACTCCACTTCTTGGGAGCACTAGGACTTATATAAGTTCCAGCCGCTCGCTCAAGGGCCTTTGTTAAGCTCGGAAGCACTAGATGGTTGCTCTCCAGCGTCTTAGCCCAGACGCCCTCAGCTTCCGACCCTGTCATAAAGTGCTCTCCCTCGTAAAGAATACACAGAGCTTTGCGTTTACGGAACTTGAACCACAACTCTACTCTTATACTTTCAGACGTTACCGCTGTTCCCTGCAACACTAGATAAGCCCAACTCAGTCATGATTTGTGAGTTAACATGTAAACTCAAAATGTGGAAGACTTCACCTTCGGGTGTGTGATATACTTTTGATGGTTTTGGATTATATTTCCGTTAGGTTTGAAATCAAGAGCATTCACTGCTAGGTTGAATTTGTGGATTCTTGGGGATCACTAAATGATCTATAAAAAAGGCCTGTATTTCTGAAGGTGTGTAACAGAGAAGTCTACTTATCTATTCTCAAGAGCTTACTGTTTGGTGCTTTCTGTGCTTGTGAATTGATAAATTTCTCGACTAGTTGGTAGCCAATTGGATCCAACTCTCGACAGTCTGGGTCCATCTCTTTTATCACCTTCCCACTCAGTTCTCCAAATAGATCAACCGTCGGTTTGACGAAATCGTTGACGTTAATCAGAGTTTGGCCAGAGGACTGAGCAAGGACGGATTGGATGCTGGTTAGCTGAGTGTTTTTGAGACCACAGGCTATGATGTGTTTGAATCCACTTTCGCAAGCTTGTTCGATATTCAATGCAAACCCATGACTGGTTATCCTTCGCCGAACTTGGATACCAACGCTGGCGATCTTACACCATTGACTGCCGATAAAGATTCCGACTGGTAAGTCTGGATTTTCGGCTGGATCTAAGCTCATGATTGGTCGTGGTAAGGTCGGATGGACTAAGATTGATCTCAATAGATTCATCAAAAAGTCCACGTACATCCTCGTATTCAACTAAAGCAAAAAAAAAAAAAAAGACAGAGAGAAATCCAGATGAGTAAATTACAGTGAGCTTGATGTGAGGTGTTTACTAAGTTAGTTGGGAATTAGGTTAGAGGTGATAGTCGTTCCACTCAACATTCATTAGGCTTAGATTGAGGATAGGGTAAGCAACGAGTTGTCCAGGTCCATGGAAGGTGATCTGTCCACCACGTAGAGTTGGATAGAAATCCGCGGTTGGATTGACGATCGATAATCTATCACGTTCCAGCTCGAGTTGGTTATCAGTTTTTTGTCTCCTGCCAGTGGTATAGACTGGATGATGCTGGAGTAAGATCAGCCAATCTGGTGCAGATGGGTTATCGATCTTATGCCGAACGAGTGAGTTCTGAAACTCGAGTCCATCCTGATATCTGATGAGATCTTTGAGATATGTCCAGATGATTGGTGGTCTTGGGTTGGTGTTGTTGGATTGAGATAGATGACGACTAATCGATCGAATCTGGTATTTGTTTAGTCCAAGCCTTGGTAGACTGTTTCTGATAGTAAGCCTTCTCATCTTCAACTGGGCCGAGCGTGGACAAGTTTTATCAGCTGTGTATAATGTACATAGAGATACTTACATAATTAATCCATTTTTGCCCGAGTTTTTGCTGCAAATTTATCTTTTATCTTTTATTGAAAATTAAAATTATTGTCAGTTGATATGTAGATGCGAACCCTTCAAAGCTCAACACCAACCATGACCGAACGTACTAAGCTCGTCGTACGCCATCTACCACCCAGCCTACCCGAGGAAGTCTTTTGGAAAACTCTCTCGCATTGGTTGGACCCCACCCCTCGAGAAGATGGTACCATCGATCCACCCAAATGCACGGTTACTTTCAAATCATACGTACCCGGTAAGGCCAGGCGAAAGTGAGCTTGATCGAGACCCCCCTCCCTTTTTGTTGTGATCTCAAATTATCATCCAGTAAACTTTGACTTGCACTAATTTCAATTTTCAATTCTTTAAATCTACAAAAAAAAAAGTAAAACTAAAGTCGAGATCCCTTCACGAGCTTATATTCAATTCGCTACTCCTGACCAAGTCGTCGAATTTCATCAGGGCTACGCCAACCAAGCTTTTCGAGATAGTCATGGTAATCAGTTGCAGATCTCTCAGTCAGGACTTACACCTGTCCTGAATTGACCATACTTTAACTAAATTGTTCTACCTAGGTAACTTAACTTTCCCCAAGGTAGAATTCGCTCCCTACCAAAAGGTCGCCGGCCCGCCCAAGAAGATTGACAACCGGATCGGGACGATAGATACAGGTCCGCCCCACAGATACCTGATATTTACGATCGGATACTTTCACATCAGAGTGTTGCACTGATGATGATGAATTCTTTTTCATGGACGCCTGTCGTTTTCAGATCATGACTATCAAGCATTCCTCGAAAGGCTGAATGCACCAGTCGTCCCCGAGCCTAACGCTAATTCTGTCAATCCTGATCCGACATTAGACAAAGTCGAGCGACCCCAAATAACCCCGTTGATTGAGCATCTCCGTAGTGCTCGTAAGACTGCTCAAGAAGCCGCGGCGACTGCCAAACAACAAAGGCTTGCAGCCAATTCTGGCAAGTCTACATCCGACCGTTCGTTTGCTGTCCCACCTCAAATCATGAAAAGGGCGGTGGCAAACAGTGGGAATAATCCTGAAGCCGTCTTGCCGTCGCGCAAATCAGGTGATCCTGCAGCCCATGATCCACCTCCTCACATGACCGATTCGGCACACCCGCCCTCTAAAGGAGCCAAACAAACTGCCAAATCTTCCTTAACAGTACCCCCCTCAATCGGTCAAGCTACATCTTCCGGTTCAAACACTAAGTCTCGTTCAAAAAAGTCGTCCAAATCCAAACGGGCTGGACGTGAAATAGAAGATCAATCCACCCATCCGCCGGCAACCGAAGCCCAATGCAAAAGCTCTGCGCCCACTCCTCAACCAAAGATGATTTTAAAACCCCCCAAACGAAGCGATTCAAACTCAGAGAAACCGGGTCCAACTTCTACCAAGAACCCGAACACAAGCCCGTCCGGAGCCAGCAATCCGAGTGGAAAGATGCAGGGATCATCTTTGCCTGAGCAAGTCCCGAGTGTTCAACGTGGCCAAGCCAAAACTCCCAGCACGGTCCGTGAAGGTGTTGGTGGATCCAAGAAGCCCGCACCAGGAGGGGCAGGCAGTCGAGGAAGCAAAGGAAAGAAGGCAAGCAGCGGACCCGGTAAACTAACTTCTCAACCTACCGAACCATTATCAGCTACTACTGCAACCCAGAAAGCCAAAAGTCACGATCCTGCCAAGACCGAACCTACTAGTAGTGAGACAGCCGCTGCCCGTAGAAGATTGGGAAACGCCTTGGCTGGAATTACTTCGAAACCAGACCGACCCCCTAGGAAAAGACAAAACTCTAAGCCCGCTCCTTCCTCCTCCAATCCTCCAGCTGCGGACTAATTTTAAAAACTAATTGTAATGAATCAACAATCTGCTATCAATATTGTATATCTGAATTTATAACTTTTTCGGACTTAATGATCTTCCTTTCTTCAGGGGTTGAATTATGAACCTATTACAGTCAAAAAATGCATATAAATTCTCCATCAAAACTTGACAGCACATACATGGACATTTCTGAGCACTTGTAATAGTCAGATTGACTCCATGACTAAATATTTGTCCTTTGTGAGCACACATGCTTGATGAAATTGACCCTGGTTATGTAGCCCAATCACTATCTCTGATGCACTCATGTTCATAGAAAAACTGTTTGTCCAACCAATCTAACCAGAGGGCAACCTCACAACATCTTGCCACCTCTCCTCAAATTTGTTGGTCATGACTGATTTAACCCACTTGTTCTTTTGGTTCTTTGGGTTGTTTTGGTTTTTACATTAAAATTTGCGTTAAAAATCTAAGGTTACAACATAATCATCTGTAGCAGTGAACCAAGTTTTCCCCATTCAGGCCAAACATCATCATTGTCAGCTGTGTTCCTTGAGGGGGTTTTGTCCCATAGTGATACACTTGAAAATTTTGAGGTATGAATATCAATATTAGGTTATACCACATGTCCACAGGCAAGTGGAAATATGTGATACACAGAGAAAAGAATTTCTGCACATAAATCAAAAGCACCAAAATTTGAGGGCACAAAGAAATATACATAGATGTGAACCCTGGAATCTTAGGCAATAGTGTGGCATCCAGAACATGAAACATAATTGGTGCACAGGGGACTTGATAGAGAAGAAATTAGTAGTTGTATATCTTTTTTTAGAAGCCCCAACGGTCCACCTATCTTTCCATCTTACATATTGTATGTGCCTTGAAATTTGTAGCAATGTAGTCAGATCAGAACATGAGATATAAGGGGTGTGCAGCAGGTCAATGGGTAAAATATGAATAAGTAAATATCTTTTTCATTAAGTTTCCCAGAAAGCTATAAAGCTCATAGACATTACAAGTGTGTATATAGCATGTGCCTTCAAATTATTGCCAATTCCATGGAATCAGGTGCTGAGATATAAGGGGTGTACACCAGTAGATACTGATACTTTGACCACTGGGCACCCCTTATATCTCATTTGCTTAAGTAGCCCTATTTAAAAGAAATTCAGGGCACATATTATATACACAATTGAAAATACTGTGAAATTCTTAGCCTTCTGGGACATGTAATGAAAAAATTATTCACTTACCAGATATTTCCTGCTAACCTGCCCCACACCCCTTATATCTCATGTGGTGATCCAATTAAATTGCTGAAAATTACAATGCACATACAATATGTAAGATCAAAAAAGAGTTGAAGTTTTGGACTGTTTGGGCTTGTAAAAAAAGGTGTACAGCTACCAATTTTTTCTCTATTAATTCCCCTGTGCACCACTTATATTTCATGACCTGATGCTACACTACTGCTTAAAATTTCAGTGTTCACATTTTATGTATATCTCTTTGTGCCCTCAAATTTTGGAGCTTTTGATTTATGTGCAGAAATTTTGTTCTTTTATCACATATTTCCACCCACCTGTGGAAATATGTAAAAATGCCATCAAATGTGGTCCACATGGGCTCTAATATGGGGGCTAATTTTTTCAGGTCAGGGAGATTTGGAAATGAATCAGAAAAGCCAAAAAAATAATAATCTGGGTATGCAAATTTATTCAGAATAAAATTCAATTTGCCGCAGTTTTTTTGCTCTGTGATTACACCATGAAAAAATAATTTTCACTTGAAGTAAAGTGACATTCATAAGTACAAAGGCTCCTTTTTTCTCTGGTACTGTCTTGTGAATAAACCTTGGACTTGGGTTTGTGAAATTCAAAAATTCAGAGTTTGGATTTTTGGTCTGAGTTTCTGAGATTGGTGTGATAACCAATGAAATGACATCATCAAATGTAGTCATCATTGGGTGCCCTTATCACTCTACCGTGTAGAACAAGATCAGTCTGTGGCAGCGCATCAATGTCTTGCATTGGCTATGACCTCTTTGGAAGGGATGAGGAATCACGACTCCCCCAATATTTCACTGATTTGGAGAGCTTCCGCATCCATGGCATTGGCCCTGCACCAACTGAATTGCCTGTAGGTAGAGGAAGGAGAAGAGGAGAGAACTTCTGTCTACAAGAGGAGAAAGGGAATTGACAGCAGCTCAGACTTATGTGAGATAAAAAATAAGGACAGAGAAAAGGCCCAGATTGATTAGTGCCCACAAATATAGTACCCACAGTGAAGGAACAGATTGGAGAACTTCTCAGCTTTCATGAACTCACCAGCAACCTGGTGGATCTCCCATTTGGGATTGATTGTCTGATTCAAGATCTGTGAGGCTTGCAGGCTCTGTTTGATTGATGCAAAGCATAGTTTGATTGGGTTCAGTTCTGGGCAGTACGGAGGGAGGAAGAGGAGCCGGACACCAGCTGAGCTGCAGAGTTGGTGAACTGCATCACCTTGATGGAACATAGCGTTGTCGCAAACAAGAACCAAATTAGGTCCTGGGTACCTAGTCATGCGGGGGAGCTACAGGAGAGATGGTTAGCCAAGTGGACTCACAAGGAGAAAGTAGAGGTACTCACCAAATTGAACTGCAAGAAATGCTCAAACTTACAACCATTGAAGGTCTCAAATGTGGTTGTTAGGGACAGTAGTCCGTTGATTGAGATCGCTGGGAGTAAACTCAAGTGCTCCACATTATGGTTAACAACAAACCTTGCCAAAGGGGTCCCTCTCTTGGACCTTGCAAACAATTTCAGAAAATCCTTGTTGGTAAAGGAGCTCTCACTGCCAGCATAATTGCCTAGGATGAAGTCATCTCAGTTAAACTGGGATGCACTCAACCAATTTAAACTTGGTTGAAATCAACTGATGAAATATAAATCCAAGGGACCCCCCTTGGTTTTATATTTCATTGGTTGAGGTCAACCTACTTTAACTTGGTTGTTTGAATCCTAGTTTAACTGGGATGAACTCAACCTAGGCAATTATGCTGGCAGTGTCTCATCTGAAAAATAAAGAAAAAGAAAAAAGATTACATTGGCTTGTTGTGCCCATGAGAAGCAGGAGTTAAAAGCAGGGAAACTTATCAGTGAATACTAGACCATTTGCAGGAAAAAATTCCATCCACTGGACATAAGCATACTTTGCTGTTAGTGAATTGTGAACATTTTTTGTCTTGGGTTTCTTTAAGGTTATTGACAGTTGTTCCACAAGGTTGCAATGAACAGCTGATGTACTGAGAAGCACCCCGCAGGCATTGTAGAGCTGTTTGCGTATTTCATTAAAAACAAGGCCAGGCTCAGTCCGGACCAGCTTGATCATGAAGTTGACCTCCTCTTGGGTGAGACTAGCTGGTCTTCCATGGGCTTTGTAAGTGGTTGGATCCTTGATTACACTTTGTTTCTTCACAAAGATGGGTCCATAAACAAAACAATTGTGGGGAGAAGGAGACCCCAAGTAACTCCTTGATCAAATTGGGGGAACAACCTTGCTTGGACATCCAAACAAAGGCAATTTTGGTTGCCGCAGAGTGTGACAAATAAACCATGGGGCAACCAGAATTTTTGTTGGTTGATGTCAACAAGATTAGGGGGAGTCAATATCAGTCATTAGGGGATGCTCACAGCAAGCCTTGTATCATCACATGACCATTATGTCAGGCAGAAAAACATGTTTTAGGTTTTCATGTGTGACATAAGCCCATAACTCTAAATTTTGGAAAATCAAAAATGTCCAAGATTTTTTCAAAAGACAATATGTCACTTGAAGTTAGGTACCTGTTAGCCACCAAGATATTACATGTAGTATGTAACATGTAATACTTGAAACTGCAAGCTTGAATAATTATAATTATTCTTTATTTGTATTAGGGCGTATCAAATATGACCAAACCCGTAAGTGAAACCCGTCAATTAGAAATGACCAAATCCACACTTTCTAATTGACGGGCTTCCAAAAAGGGGTAGCCCAAAACCAAACGGGTTTTGGAAACATGGAAAACACAAAAACCCACATATATCATCCAAACCCGTCACTTCCAAATCTGTCATTCCTGCAGCCCTCCTGGTCACCAATACACCTCCAACTTTCAACCATACATCTTATCTGCATCCATGGACTCCGCCAAGTTAAAGCACACCCTTCAATTAATCAGTAAGCATCTTCTATGACTCACTAGACCAATACAAAAAATGGGGACCAACAATCCGGACACAGTTGCATGGTTGATCTGAAGAGACTTATTTTTTTCTTCTTCTTTTATTCTTGAAGAGTGTATATCTGACCGGTCGCTTTTCTTCTTTGTCTATCCAGATACCACTAGCCCCAACTTCTTCCAGCCCCTCCAACAGGCTCGCTCCGATCAGCTGATCAAAGCTGTGGTAGATTGGGTCGCCACATCACCCTACTACAGTATCATCTCTGCCATTGAGGTTGTCAACGAACCCAGGCCGTACACCACCAAACAACGGGCCATGCTAAGAGCCTTTTACGATTGTAGCTCCATCCAGACCCTAGGCCCCAAAGCCCCAGCTATGCTTTTTGATGATGTAAGCATCTCAAAACATCTTGCAAATCTGTTGTCGTTGTGGTGATCCATTCCACATCATTACTATAATTTCCAAGACTATTTACCACTAATAAATCACATTCACTTACAAATAAATACTCATAAATCCCAAACCTTACATATATTCACTGTTATCATTTCATAATCAGATTCTACACCCCATTTTAACCCTAGTCACCCACTACAACTACCCCCAAATTCCTCATAGTTCAAGAGTTACAGGCAAACTCAGAATAATACAAGCAAATTATAGTATAAAGCAAGGTATAGAATACAATAAGTACATATTATAATTAGATATATTTTCACAACCAAATACATAATAAATATTACACATTATATACTACATAACATATTACATCATATACATAAACTCTACCTTTCCACTACTCATCTGTCACTGTCATGACCATTTCATATGTGTCACTGTCTATTCTACTTCATCTATCATATTTTCCTTTCCCACCAGCTACATGTCATAGCCTGGTTGTTTCCTTTCTCTAGCCTGATGGCTCATCTTCTCTCTCAGATATATAAGGACACCTGTTCCTCCCTCTTGTTCCCTTATGGACCCCCTGACTTACTATATGGACCCCCTGACTTACTATATGGACCCCCTGACTTACTATATGGACCCCCTGACTTACTATATGGACCCTTTGACTTACTGACTTACCTATACCAGCATTCTTGATCCCATAAACTAGTATACATACATAGTAGAAGTCACCATCAACCTTTAAATATATCAATATAAATATCAGTTTAGATACAATAGAAGAAGATTGCCCCCTCTCTTGCTTGACCCACTTTGACTCCATAAGCTACCAACCCTGCCCCATTTTTATACTATATACTTTCTACCACTCACACCCCTCTTCCATTCCTCCCACCTTATAGGTGTAGTAGCAAAGCTCATCAGTACTAGTCATCTAAGAATAGATAGAAATTAGCCACACCTTTATTTTTATTCTTAGTGTTACACTCATCCCCATAGCATTAGTCAGGAAGGCAGCTCTTATATCAGCACCTTCGGTATAACTTACATTAATACTAGTGTAGTCATCCATTTCCCTTCCAAGCTCTATTCTGTCCCTTGAGTAGTTCCACATCGTCCTACAAAATGAATAACACTGTCTTTCTTTTGTGGTATAGGGATTTGTCACCGGTGACAAATTTGCATACTGGTGGGAATTTGCATCATCACACAAGACCCAGCCACCGACGTTGATCTACACCAATCATCATTTTCCTCTTCTTCAGCGCCAAGCAAACGGTCAGGCAGATTGAACTTGCTAGAATCGGTCAATTGAATCTTGCCGGTTCGGTAACCTCCATCCCAGCCTAAAAAGAGACTAAGGATCGCGCCAGCAAAAGTAATACAGCTTGCAACTGAAAATGGTAAGAGGTATGGGTAATCTTTCAGTAATTGAAACCTTCCGAACAGGGCAGGGTCATTTTTGGCGGGATGCTCCAGCAAGCCTAATCAAATTGGTAGGAAAACAGGATGGGTTAATGCTAGAATAACTAACAGCTTCTCCACAAGACACCATATAACAAGCGGATCACACCAAAAAAAAAAATGACAGACCTCCAATGATTGGACCGGCAATACCACCCATTCCCCAACATAAACCAATCCAAGGAATGGCTGACCCTTTGTTGGTCGAATCGGTGAGATCTCTGACCGCACCCCAAGCAACACCAATCACGCTGTTGAAGATACCTTGACCAAGCCTAGCACAGATAGCCACCCCGAGTGAAGTACTGGATCCAAAGAGGATCAAGGTGATTGCATTTCCGAGTAAGGAGCTGAACAGGACGACCCTTTGGCCGTGTTTATTGGATACGTTCGACCATAGTAAGGAGGTCAGGAACTGGGATAGAAAGAAGACTGAAGATACAATCCCAGCCCAGAATCCTACGGCTGCCTCGCCTCTGCCGACGCCAAAGTCTTCTATCATAAAAAAGAAGAATGGACCCAAGACCGAGGCAGATACGAATTCGGAGATCATGGCAAAGCATAGTACGACAATTGGCAGGGTTGGTAGCGGAGTGGAATCTTGCTGAGGAATGATCAGTGGGATTGCAGAAGGTATTGGGATGTTTTGATTGGATGGGGGTGGGCATGAGTGAGGAGGTTGATGGGAGTGCCTCCCAACCTACAATTCCTAAAAAACCAATAGCATAGCTTTGCCCATTTTTTTCTCCTTGTTTTTTATGTTTAGGGAACCAAACCATTCATTCCTGGCCCCAGCTGACCCAAAATGGTCATTTTTTTTTTTTGTAAATTTTTCTAATTATGCTTGATCTATTTTTTTTTTTTTCACAGATATGGATTGCACGGTGGTGGGAATCCCAGAGCTCATTATCTGCTGGAAGCCACAAATATCAACCAAGGCATGGGTCAACCATCAAGAACTTCTTGTCTCAAATAGCCGCCATGTTCAACATCCTGCACGTCTTCCCTCCCCAATCCAATGTGACATGCCTGTGTGCAGTCCAAGATCTTGATGAATTGTAACATCCATTGGTGGTGTGCTCTTCATCAAGATCTTGGGATGGCTCAGCTTTTCAGTGAGGAGCAAGGAGGGGAGGACTCTCAAGTTTGGAACTCATTCTCATGTACTGGCGCCTCAACTAGACCTCTTGGACCCCTTCTCTCCCCAATCCAAGCTGATGTGCCTGTGTGCAGTCCAAGATCTTGATGAATTGTAACATACATTGGTGGTGTGCTCTTCATCAAGATCTTGGGCAGGCTCAGATTGTCAGTGAGGAGGAAGGAGGGAAGGACTCTCAAGTTTGGGACTTGTGCTCATGTACCGGTGTTTCAACTGGAAATCTTGGATGCCTTCCCTCCCCAATCCAAGCTGGTGTGCCTGTGTCCAGTCAAAGACCTTGTATGAATTTTAACATACATTGGTGATGTGCTCTTCATCAAGATCTCTGGCAGGCTCAGCTCCTTAGTGAAGAGGATGGAGGAAATGTATCTCAAGTTTTGCAGGAGAATCCAATGCAGTGTTGTTAGGTGTCAAAGTGGTGCACAATTGGTTTTTCTTCTTCTTGCAGGGTGACTGAGTATCTTCTTGAGCATCAGATGGACAGTAATCCTCTGAATCACTCGTGTCAAGGGCCCTTTCCTTGGAAGTGAGGGAATCCACAGCCCTTTTATAGTGCTTAGATAATTTAGGCTTTCCACTAGGACTAATACTTGCTTCCTGTCCTTGCTAATGACAAACATGGGAAGAAATGGGGCTTTAGCTAATCAATCAAAAAACAGTGATTAATTGATCCAATAACAAACTAGAATTGCCACTTCATTTTCATCTAAGGGATTCTCACAAAGACTGGCAGGTCCAACTCCTTCCTAAATTATTTAGTGGCAAGGTGAATTGTTTGAAGAAGAAATTGCATAAGTAATAAAAAGTAATTCAAACACACCTCTTCACTGCCCCTGCCTCCTTCAGACCTATTCTCATTTGTTTCTAAAGGTTCAAAGATTGCTGATTAAGTCATCACGTATAAACAATATTGAATATATTAGCAATTATCAAAAAAGACAATGAAACAACTGATCAATCTTACAAGTGGATCCCTAGAGTTATTGGAATCCACAGATACATTATCTGAGTCATCTTTCTCAAAATGTTTGTCCAAGTTTTTGTCCTTGGGACCAGATGAGTCAGAGCTCTCTTCACCGTTTTGAGCATTGACTTTGTACAAGGGCGTCACAAACGGTTTCTTCCCCATCAGCTGATGCATAGCATGGAAATGTGGACACAACTTGTTGAGCTTCTTGTCAATGGTGATAATGACTGCCAATTGGTCTTCATTGGTGAGTCCAAAGCCAGTGGAGAGGGATTGGGTATGTGTTTTCTTGTACTTGTCCTTGTAGCTGTTAAAACAATCTTTCATATGCCTGGGGGTTAGATTGATTTGTGAAGGGGATTGGTTTCTCAGATTGATTGCCATCAGCTTTAATCCATTAATCTTCCCTTTGGCTGGCCTTCCAACCGCCGGTGCCTTACCAGTTTCAAAGCACAAATCATAATTCTTTTGGATTTTGAGCCAGTCGATGATTATGAGGAAGTCATCCTTCTTTAGGTGAGCAGAAGTTTTTGCGGTTGTATCATTGTCAGAGACATGTTGTGCTTTCTTCTTGATGGGTTTCTTCCTGCTTGCTGACTTCTTTGGTATCACTTTTCCTTTTCCGGTGATGAATTTATTTGATTTTTTGATAGGCATTGTTCTGGGATTAGGGAATGATGGATTAATGTTTTTTCTGCAAGCAAGTTTATAATTGACTAAACTTACCAAATTTTGAGGAAAACTGAAGAACAAGTTTGGGTTTGTGATTGGGTGGAGTTGTATTGGCAACAATTGATTGTTGGTTGCGGTTGAATCATGGAGGATTATTGATTGTATTGGGGTTGTATATTGCAAGTTTGGACCCTGAGTTTTGATTGGTTGAAATGTGGAGGATCATGGTTTTTGTAATTATATTGGGGTTTTTGTTGTTGATACTTGACATGTCTAGTGCAAATAATGGCATTATTTGGAATTTTTATCCACTGGTTTCATAATTGTGGATTTGGTGAAACCCGTTGATTAGATAATTGTGGATTTGGTCATATTTGATACCCCCTATTATCTTTTATTTGCATTGAAATTCTTAACAAAAGGGAAATTAGACTTCAACATTTTATCAAACTGTATAATAGTCTAACAGTCAAAGACTGGCTTAGAAATATCTGATGTAAACAGAAGGACCTGAGTTCAAACCAAAAATAAAGGTTTTTTTTTCAATAAAACCTTTATTTAAATTATATCTATTTTTTACCAAAAATAAGTTATAATTTAATTAATGAAAATCTTTGGAAAATTAATTTTCAAACATGAAATAAATGGATAAAGGACCATTTATTGGCATTTTCTTCTTCTTCAAAATCCTGGAAAATCCAAGATTAACACATAGTAATTTATAGTATAAAATTACACATAAATTAAGGTAAATCTTTATGTAAACTATATTAAATATGCAATAAAGACTTATAAATTAATTTTAAGCCCTATTTCCTAATTTTAAATGATCTTTTTTTAAACAAAATTGAGCCCTTTAGGCCATTAAAATACCCAGAAGACAACCAGGTATAGATTCTATGCAATTCCAAAAGTGGTTTTTGCCTCTTTTGGCTGAATGTAGAGAAGTATGTATGAGGAAACCCCCACCTCCCTGAAAGAAAAACACCAACAATACCCCCAGCCAGGCTGGAAGAAGAAGACAGTGGTAAAGTGTAGCTGAATATTTATAGCACAAGTGACTCAAGTGGATGGGTTGTGAATTTTCCATGTCAATTGAAAAGTTTTTTGTTTTTAGTATGAGGTGGAGAGTGTAAATTATAGTGATTTATTTTGATCAGGTGGGGTGAATTGATCTGATTTTTTGATGTGATTTCATTTGATCTCATGAGGGAAAGAGGAAGAGAGAGCCCCTCCCTGTATAGAGAAATGTGTGGCATTTATGCTGGTGGTCTGCCAGTTACATGAGGGGTTTTGGCCGGTGTGGTTTGAAAAATGAGGCTTTTCAGCTGGCATGCTGTTAAAAATACAGCTGCATACAGTGTGGAAATTTAGTCATGAGCAAATTGAGGTAATCATTTAGTTGCAAGTGTGGCTTACACAGCCTTCTACTTGCCATGTGGTCTTCTCAAGTGACCTGAAAAGCTGTATGCATTACTTTGTGTGATGGAACTTGGTCTTGGATGCTCAGAGAGATGGAATGTGGATGATGGTATTTCATGTATCTAAGCTAGTGAACACAGTTTATATACATGAAATCTATGTGATAGAAGGGGCCTAGTTGAGACCCTAGCGTAACCCATAACTGGGTTACAACACTCCCCTCACCTAGGCACCAGCCATAATATTTTCCCAAAATTGGCGGAAAGTGTCTTTGCTCAAAGCTTTTGTAAAGACATCCGCCAGTTGTTCCTTGGTTGGTACCCAAATGAGCTCTGTGTTTTTTTTTCATACAGTGCTTGTTTTGTGAGGTAAAAATCTCAATCCACGTGCCGGACTTTTTTGTTTGCTGAGTCATTGATGGAAACTCTGATTGCCAATTGGTTGTCACAGTGCAACAGACCTGTAAAATATTGCTTCAGAACATCAGTGAGGAGATGTTGTACCCATAAGACTTGTTGTGTGCCCATGCCCAGTGCCATATATTTGGCCTGGCACATCAACACTGCCACTGTGGCAAAACACCTTGAAGACCATAGGATTGGACACCCAAAGAATGTTACTAAGGTGCCATGCATTGATTATTGAAGTTTTCCTCCCCACAATGTATCACAGAAACATTTGAGAGGTTTATGATTTGAATCTGGGAAAAGTTTTAACGGCAGATCTTTTGTGTCAGCTATGTACACTACCAGATGGCGTACACCTTTCCAATGATTAGTTCCTGGTCTCACAGAGAAACACACCAGGAGATTCACTGCAAACACCAGGTCTGGTCTGGTTGCTACTGCAAGGTAGTTAATGGCACCAATGATGGATAGTTAGTCAGTAGATTTACTCACTGCAAAAAAAAACTGCTTCAACTGTCACCAGTTGACATGCAGGATACTTGAGTCCAGACTTTTTCTTACTTGAAAATTATTTCAGGATGACTGTTGGTGCACAGTCACTGTGAATCATGCACAATCATTGTGCAGCAAAGCTTGTTTCAAGTATTTCCAGATCAGTAAGGTTGGAGTCAGGTTGGATTAAGCTCAAAGCTCTTGCATTTCAACTGGTGGCAGTTGAAGCAGTTTTTCTTGCAGTGACTGACATCACCCTCTGGGTCAGTTACTAAAACCAGAGATGGTGGGATAGGTGTCTGAGCCACAAATAACTTATCCCAGTGCATGTCAAGAATGGATTTGATCAGTTTTGGTTGGCGGATTTGGAAACCTTTGGGGTAACATCTGATGTCCAAACCAACAATTGACTCTAGGCTGGTTGTCCATTTGACCTTTAACATACCTTTTAGCTTGCGTTCAAGTTGGCTGAGTAGGTTTCTGGATGAGCCGGTCACAATTCCGTCATTGACATGGATCCATATGATCCCAAGTTCCTTGGTGTGCTTCACCATATACAAGCTATTGTCATATTGACTCACTTCAAAACCTAGCCCGCATAGGACCCCTTTCAGGTGTAACCACCAACAACAGGCTGCCTGTTTCGTGCCGTACAGCACCTTGTGGAGCAGAATTTCTTTTCCCGGGGGCGCCTCCATTCCTTCAGCCAGGTTGACCCAAAATTCCTTGTTGATAGGTGCACTGAGGTAGGCTGTGACAAAATCAAAAGAGAAAACTTCCCATTTGAACTGAGCTGCCAGAATTAGTATTAGTCGCATTGAGATGTATGTTGTTGTGGGTGCAAACATCAAGATTTAGTCAAGCCCCACTACCTGAGTGAAACCTTTTGAAACATATTGTGCTTTAAAACTTATTTTCTTACCCATTTCATCTGTCTTCTTGGCAAACACCCATCTGCACTTAAGTGGCTTGTGGCCAGCCGGAAAGGTTTTTAACAACCAGACATTCATGTTAGCCAAGTTTGTTAGTCCTTTGTTAATTGCTGTCTCCCAGTTTGACCAATGCTTGCAGTGTTTTGCCTGTTTGAAAGTTCTTGGGACTGTTGTCGCAAAGAAAGAGCAATCTAAAAGCATCCTGTTGATTGTGAGTTCTTGATGGTCAAATAATACATTGTCAGTGAAGTCCCCCAGCTCCATACAATTTATGATTTAAGAGACATCTGATTTCTTTGGTCCATTCAAACTGAAAGGCTTCACAGATACAGATTTGACACCATTATCTTTTGTCAATCTCACCTGTGTCTCTGTAGTTGTAAGCACTTTGGGTGGACGGTCAACCCATTCTACTATAGCCAAGGAAATCAGTTGATTTGTCCCTTTCACCAAGAAAATCCACCCCTTGCTGTTATCACAGTGGGATACTACCCTCCCTTTGACTGCCCGCTCATCAAGTTTTCTGCGTTGTTCTTGGGGTACATGTAGGAAAGCTCAAGCTCCAAAAACTTTACACCTGTCTGAAGATGGCTTTTACCCATAGAAAGCCTCAAACGGTGTAAGCATTCCACTTCTTTTGTTAGGGATGACATTCAAAATGTCACATGCCCAGATGAAAGCAAAACCCCAAAAAACTTTACCCATTCCACTATCAATGTGTATTGTTTGGCCCATGTCTGCAACTGCTCTGTTGAAGTGTTCAATTACCCGGTTTTGATAGTGGTGGTAGGGTAACAATCTTTCAGCTTTGATCTCCTTTTGTTGCAGGAAGGTCCCAAAAGCTTCACTTGAGAATTCACCACCGTTGTTGGTGCGTACTATTTTGACCAATTTCTGCATTTGACGTTCCCACTGGGTAATCATTGTTGGTGCGTACTATTTTGACCAATTTCTGCATTTGACGTTCCCACTGGGTAACCATGTTGATCAGGTGACTGCAGGTCTGCTCTATTGCCAAAAGAACTTTAGCTTTGCTGAAACCTGTAGAGATGTCTCTAATGGTAAGTAAATACCAGCCTTTATTGAAAGTGCCAACTTCAAAAGTTCCAACAATTTCAGCCGTCACTATACTTAGCTTTGACAGTTTGTGGTCACAGCTGAGGAGCTCATTTTTGCTGAGGCTTTTTGCTCAAGCGCAAATGTCACACTGTATATTACCTTTAGGGATTTTTATTGGGAGACTGGTGCATAGTTATTCTTGTACTATTTGCCTGATCTTGCGTAAGCTGCTGTGGCCAAACAGTCAATGGTAATAGAGCAGATTCTTTTCATTGTCAGTAAGGCTGTCAGTTTTCAAATTGCCAGACTCTTCAAGATCAGTGTCAAGAGGAGTAACCAAAATCTCTCTTCTCAGTTTCACACCCATTTCCGTAGACACAGGTCACAAATTTGGTTTGCATACTGGCATATCATTTCTTTTCTGGCATGTAGGCATATCATCAGACGGTTGAACATGTGGTTTACGTGTAGGGAATGGGAAAATCCAGCGGTTTTGGGAACAAAGGAAAGGACATTTAAAAACCAGCCAGTTATCTTTCAAATATATGTTGAAAACATCCTGGGCAATGTCATATGCAAATTATGCGTCAGCTTTGCATAGGGCTGCAAGCAATACAAGTGTTGATCTAGCGAGCTTACAATAAAGCACTATGTGGATAGTAACGTCTTAGTTATCAAGGCCGGAAAAGGTTAAATTGCCTTTGCCTGTGATGAAAGCAGGATTTCCGGATGTGGCTATGCAGAGTTTAATAGGGGTAGGGAACAGGCAGAAATTAGAGAAGAGGCTAAAATTGCCGCAGGTGGTGGGACACACCTGAGTCAACAATGGGGGTGTTACCAGGTTCTTCCGCCATTATATGGCCAAAATTCATATCTTCTAGGCCTTCATTCAATTCTCCTAGTTCCACCATCCTTTCTGGGGAGTCTTCCCCCGGCACATAGGCGGTTGCCTCATTTGTGGATGCACGGGGGTTCTTCAATCCAATGGAGGTCTCCTGTATATAAGTTCTCCCACACCGTAAACGCTGTGGAAATAAAGGCAACCCCAATGACAGAAAAGGCACGTCCCGCTCTGGTTGCCCTTCTTCCTGGTTGGTTCCGGTAGTTCTTTGATTTCCTCTACAGAATAAACAGCTGTTAGTAGATGACTAACTGGATTCCCTGCAACACCTTATACTCAGCAAGGGGGCCGTTCCTCTTGCATTGTCTTCCTGATTATGCCCTTCACAGTTCCGCTTGTCCGCTCAAGCTGAAAGTTGCTAAGAGAGTTGATAACTAAAGAGATTTCTTATGTGCACTGAAGATGATAGCTATCTACTTCAATAGTAAGATGAGGTAAGATCCCTACTAAAAATTACAATTGAATTACAGAAATTAAAACCAGACTAGAAACAAGATGATAATGAGCCCTTTTTTGATGATATGAGATGAGACAGAGAAAAAGAGGAGAAAGCATACCACTAATGATGGAAGTAGGAGCAAGTAGAGTTGTGAGGACATTTTTAGAGAAGTTAGAAGCGCAGAAGATTTTATAGACACTGAAGAGGGAAATAAAAGATCAGAGATTTTCTCATCAAACAAAGAGAATAGAAGGCAATGAGAGAGAGAGAAACAAACATCTTAAAGATTGCTAATATTCTAAATAATAGTAGAAAAGCTGCCTGTGAGGTTATCTAGATTGAACTTGATCTTGATGGAGGGAGTTTGAGAGAAGGATGTTAGAGAAGGATGACTGAGATTTCAGGGAGGACTTGACTTTACATAGACAGGACTTGATGATGACTTGATGATTGATTGAGGTTCTTGAGCCTTGATTGAGTATCTTGAGTTTTGAAGAAGTGAATATTTTGAGATTCTTGACGAGTCTGAAGAGTGAATCTTGAGACCGGTTGTTCTTTTATTATACAATCAACCCTAAGTGATATTATTTGATGAAGTTCTTTTTTTGCTGCGGCAGAATCTTGAAAGAGTGACATGTCATTGACAGTGAATGTTCAGAAGTAACTCGAGTGAAATTATGAATAATTCAACAATCCCGCAACCCCTACAACACTCTATTTATACAACTTCCTCCCTGGTCATGTCCCGCAATCCCCGGTACCGTCCCTGGAACCCTACTTGCCTGTCTTCATAGTTCCACATTGCACCGCAGCCTGCCCCCAACTGCTATACACCGTTGACCCCTGCAGTCTTCTGTCTCCCCTGCGTCCACCTCTGCTCCTTCTGCCCCCACTTAGCCCGCGGGACAGGTTCCCCAAACCCTGTGGTTCTACCCGGCCCCTTGACGTTGCACATACTGAAGCGGCCCTCGTCCGCTCGACCGATTGCCTGCGCCAACTATAGAATGTTGCCTGCTGCACCCTTGTGCTTTACCCGCGAAATGTCTGGTGACATTTGGTATGTACCCTCTTCCTCAGTCTGCCGCTGAGCCTGCGCTGCGGGTATTGACCTTATTCCACACAGCCACCTCACCCTCCCAACCCTTCTGGTTTCCAGTATTTCTATCTGATCATCACTCCACCAGGTTTCCACGGCTTCTACTCCCAGTACAACAACTCAGTTTGCATCAACGATCAAGAATACGCCAACAGAACCCTGGCAGGCCCGGTGACTACTATCAACCCAACCCATCCTGATCCCATCCAACAGCTACACCAACCTGCAGCACTGAAGCTGAGCCCACAGCGCAGGCTCAGCTGCAGACTGAGGAAGGGGGTACGTACCAAATGTCACAGAAAATTTTGCGGGGAAAGAACAAGGGCACAGCAGGCAACATTCTATAGTTGGCGCGGGCAATTGGTCAAGCGGACAAGGGCCGCTTCAGTATGCGCAACATTGAGGGACCAGGTGGAACCATGGGGTTTGGGGAACCCAGCGCGGGCAAAGCGGGGGCAGAAGGAGCGGAGGCAGACATGGGGGCGATGGAAGACTGCAGGGGTCAACGGGGTATAGCAGTTGGGGGCAGGCTGTGGTGCAATGAGGAACTAGGGAGAAAGGCAAGTAGGGTTCCAGGGATGATACCAGGGATTGCGGGACAAGCCCGGGGAGGGTGTTGTATAAATAGAGTGTTGTAGGGGTTGCGGGATCTTATCTTATCTTATTATTGAAGTAGATAGCTATCATCTTCAGCGCACATAAGAAATCTCTTTAGTCATCAACTCTCTTAGTGACTTTCAGTGTGAACAGACAAGTGGAACTGTGAAGGGCATCATCAGGAAGACAACACAAGACAAACAGTCCCCTTGCTGAGTATAAGGTGTTGCAGGGAATCCAGTTAGTCATCTGCTAACAGCTGTTTATTCCATAGAGGAAATCAAAGAACTACCTGAACCAACCAGGAAGAAGGGCAACCAGACCGGAAGGTAACTTTTCTGTCATTGGGGTTGCCTTTATTTCCACAACGGAGAGGGCAGTCGTGTAGTAAGTGGTCAGGGGATTGGCACTGCCAGAACAAACCAGCTTGCATTGCCATGAAGTCATGTGCGTCGGGTATGTTGTTGGGGTGTTTTTGGACTGTGCTGAAGTTGGTTGAGTTTGATTGGGTCGGCTTTGCTGTCTTGAGGTGGTTGACAGTGGCTTGCATGAGGATAACAGGGTTTCTGGGAGCTGACTGTTTTTTCCTGGTGGACCTGATGCTGTGCTGGTGTTGGATCTGATCAAGGAGTCAAACCATTTCATTGAAAGTCATGGGTGGATTGTTAGTGGTAGACTCTTGTAGATTGTTGTCCAAGCGTTGATTGAACTCCTCCTGGAGGGCTTTATAACTGTTCAGTCCATTCTGGAGTGCAAGACCGGCCTAGTGATCTTGTGTGAATGGCATCCAAATTGCCGCCATCTCATCAAAGATGTCTCCAATATAAGCCGTCATGGCTGTGGTGGAGGTATACTCAGTGGTGTTGAAACTGATTAGTCGCCAGTAGAGGTCTAGCTGGGAATCTCTGCTGACAGAGTTGAAACAGATAGAAAGGTCAGTTTACATGGCAAATGAAGTGTTGAGTCTTGCAAGGCTTTGTTGTAAAGATTGGTGTACCAATTGTAGTAGGACTGATCTACCAATGTGTTTGTGGAATGGGTTGACAACTTCTCCATGAAAAAAGTTGACAATGTTGATTGCATCTCTCATTCTCTTGTTGAAACAATTGGCCCAAAGGGGGTTATAGTTGGATCTGTCGGGGGACAGGTGGTCATCTTCTTTGATTTGTTGTGAGATTGTGCTGATGACTGTGGCAGCTGCTTGGTTGGTGTCCCCTTCACTTTGCAGATCCTGTCAAGATGTTTGTCAAGAGGGTGGGAGATTTTTGGGGTTGGCATGGTGGGGCTGCGTCTCTGTCCAACCTGCCATCTGTTGTTTCTGGGATTGGCATTGACCTGGTGTGAGTGACTGGGGAGGTGTGAGCCTGATTCTCTAAAATGACAACAGGCCACAAGGATGGTGGGTAACAGTTGTATTTAAAGGAATAAAGAAAACAACTGTTAAGGAATAAAAGAAGAAGAGGAAAGGAAACAAAGTGATTATTTTGATGAATCTTTGACATGAATGATCTGAGTGCTCTTATTAATAATAATCAAGAACCTGGAAAGGTTGGAAAGCTGTGCCAGAGTCTTTGAGGAATGCAACAGCCTCTTCACACAATGGAAACGTGGAAGGTATCTGAGAACACAAAGTCTAGTCAGCCAAGTGTTTTAGACTATTATCAGGATGGATAGTCAAGGTTCTTTGGAGGGAAAATTATGTGGTTTGTTTCAAGGAAAAACCACAGAAAAAGACTTGAAGTGAAGCTTATGGATCTCTTGAGTTGATTATGATTGATCTGATCTGATGATTGAAGCTTGATTTGATCTGATGATTGAAGCTTGTTTTTGATATGATGATTGAAGCTTGATTTGGTCTGAGGACTGAAGGAAAGGGAAAGAGGGAAAAAGGGGGGAAGACAGAGAAGGAGTACTGTCAGAGAAGCAAGGTTCAAAAAGGGGACTGACTGAAAATACTTGAAGTACTGGGTGAAAGAGGCCTTTTGTTGTTAGAGTGGTGCTGTAACTTGGTTGAATCCTTGGGTTCCTGAGGTAGTGGTTCTGAGTGTCTTGAGTTTGTGTATCCTGCCTGCAACAGGGGATACACCAACTTCAAAATTTTTCAAGGTTTGCTTATGTAATCTAACATGTAGATGTGGTTGGCTGGCCTTGTTTCACTTGCCCAGCCAGCTGTAGCATATAATTATTTATTTATTCCATGAAGGAGTTGAGCAATTACAAAGTGTTCAGTGAACACTATGGTCAAATTTTAATGAAGAAACAGAATTTGAAGTCAAAAAAGGTTTAAACCTCAGGGTAAACAGATAATGCATTTGAGACGAGGATTAAGATAATGAGTAATAAAGGCAGACTTTAGGTCAGCTGCACTGACTCCAAGGCTGACAGGAGGAGATAGCGGGTTGTTGAGAGGATGTTGGGAGGGGGCTGGACATGATAAGAAAAGGAAGTGGATAGAAGTGGGAATCTTGGGACGGTAGGGAAATGGATGGGAAAATGTTTTGGCGGTATGTAGGAAGAGAAAAGAAACAAGAAAAATTATTAGAGGTTATTTTTATTTTTATTTTTATTTTTATTTTTATTTTTATTTTATTTTTATTTTTATTTTTATTTTTATTTTTATTTTTATTTTTATTTTTATTTTTATTTTTATTTTTATTTTTATTTTATTTTTATTTTTATTTTTATTTTATTTTTATTTTTATTTTTATTCTTATTTTTTATTTTTGTTTTTATTTTTATTTTTATTTTTATTTTTTTATTTTTTTTATTTTTTATTTTTTTTTTTATTTTTATTTTTTTATTTTTTATTTTTATTTTTATTTTTATTTTTATTTTTATTTTTATTTTTATTTTTATTTTTATTTTTATTTTATTTTTATTTTTATTTTTATTTTTATTTTTATTTTTATTTTTATTTTTATTTTTGTTTTTTATTTTTATTTTTATTTTTTTTTATTTTTTTTTTTTTTTTATTTTTATTTTTATTTTTATTTTTATTTTTATTTTTATTTTTATTTTTATTTTTATTTTTATTTTTATTTTTATTTTTATTTTATTTTTATTTTTATTTTTATTTTTATTTTTATTTTTATTTTTATTTTTTTTTATTTTTATTTTTATTTTATTTTTATTTTGTTTTGTGGAATATGATCAGAAGATTTTGGTCTGATGTGAAGTTTTGCGGAGGCAATAGAGATATCTCTGCCTACACGCCTGTTTGGCCCCTTAACCCAGCGTCCCAGGTAAGGATATACTTCAGAGAATGACTTGTCAGCAGCTTAATCAGCAGAGTTAGGTTGGGATGAAAGAAAAAATGGATAAACAAGCAAGCCAATAAACAGTAACGTAGTATTCAGGATGAAATTGATGTTTATATAAAGAACCTTGATTTTATTTATTTATTTTATGATGTTGATGACACACCTTGTTATAAGTTTGTCAAAAGTCAGGATAGAGAAGAAGACAGGACAATTACACCCTACTCTGGCTTACCTATTGAGGAATATATGTTTTGCAGAAAAAATGAATCAGTTGTTTTTTTCTTTTCTGCAGGAGTTCTTTTAGGGGCTCATAACCTGATGGAACTCAGTCTCAGATGCTCAGAGAGATGGAATGTGGATGATGGTATTTCATGTATCTAAGCTATTGAACACAGTTTATATACATGAAATCTATGTGATAGAAGGGGCCTAGTCAAGACCCTAGTGTAACCCATAACTGGGTTACAACAGTGTGTGGCTTGTGGTTGATATGTGGCTGTAATAAGTAGCTTGTGCTTGCTACGCAGCCTCATGTATACAGAAATACCTGTGTAAATATAGATATATACTCTTTATACTATCCAATCTGTGTAACTGCATACGTAAAATAAAATGTATGTGGTACTTAAAAGATAGATGTTCCTTTTAAATTACAAACACTGACCTTTGGGTGGGCGGTGCCTAGCTGACACACGCAGCTTGCCACTGTATCAGTTGGCTTGGTCTTGTTTTTCTAAAGTTTAATTTGATTTTTTATTTCTCTTGCAAATTCTCTCACATTCCCATTTGAACAAATAAAATGTCGAAGGAACACTCGATCTGCTAAAGCTATTTATCACTCATAAGAAAAAGAACAAGAGAAGAGGGGAGGGAGGGGTGTTATTTTTTGGAACAAGTCAGGAAAAATGTGTCAGTGTTTGATGGAATACTAGAAATGTGGAGAGAGAGAGAGAAAAGACAAACGAGCCAAGACCAGGCGAGAGAGCTCGAAAGACTGTGCGACTCCAAGAGCCTCGATACGATCCAAATTGTTCAGTTCCAAGTTAGGATAAGCTTGGATGGGTTTGATGAGTTCCTGATAGTGCTCCCACCCAGGCCAAGCCGAGCGATCCACGATCGACGGTTGTCGATCCTTGATCAAGCGGTCCCATGCGAGTGATTTTGAAGGACAATGCAAGGATGAGGCGGTGAGAACGGTGAGCCCTTTTGACTATATACATCGATTTGACATTCAAGAAAGACCGAATGGTCAGTATTTTGCCGGTTAATCAGCCGTACCCACAGAAGCAAGGGCAAGAGTGATATAAGCATTACCCATTTGTAAGTCCCACGAGCAAATTTTAAAAACAGCCTGGCAACGTTCAAGGCAATACTATCGATCTGGCGAAACGAGCCATCAACGTAATCAGAGGGCCTGAAGAGATTCTGCGCGCCATCGATAGCAAAGAAGATCGGTCTGAGGGTTTGACTGGCGAGTTCCTCAAACACGACATCGAGCACGTTGGGGGCTAGGTGGATCTGGTGGATCCCGAGCTGGGCAAACTTGCTCAGAGCAGTCCCAGAGGCAATCTCTTCTTCATAGTTTATAGTCCGATCATCCTTTGTGCCAAATAGTGTCCGCGCCTTTGTAAGCGCCAAGCCTTCTAGATCGTTCACTGTTATCAACTTTTGAAGTATCTCCGCTGATA
Source organism: Puccinia hordei (assembly GCA_007896445.1). Classification (NCBI taxonomy): domain Eukaryota; kingdom Fungi; phylum Basidiomycota; class Pucciniomycetes; order Pucciniales; family Pucciniaceae; genus Puccinia; species Puccinia hordei. The sequence continues at coordinate 81,718 of RDRW01000593.1, forward strand.
AGCTATTCTGGTGGTAGATTTCGGTTCGGGGACAGTACTCGTAGCCGTACTGTCCATCAACCACATATTTAGCTGTACAAACGAACCGGAAGAGAGAGAAAACGGGTCGAGATGTTCAGCTTTATTCTTGATCCGATCTGGGCGGACGCGAAAGGAATGGTACCATCAGGAATGTAAATGACAATCCACCGTTTCTGAACCGCGTAACTGAGTGCGTGAAGTAATGTGACTGATTTGCCGGTCCCAGCTTGACCATCTACAACATCAAAAAAATCACGAGAGAAAGAGGGTTCTTTGAGCCAGGAGAGTGTGTGATTCGATTGAAGGAAAAAGCCAACTAACTGAGTGTAAGCACGTTCGGCTTGTCGGTTGGCGATTTCTTAGCGTCAATTAAACGAGATATCAAGTCCACGGATGCTTTTCGAAGAGTCGTCACCGGCACGGCCATTGGTTTCCACTGGAGCAAAAATCGATTTGTTTATGCTTTTCCTAAATCACCTACATATTGGAGAAGAAGTGCTTACGTCTTTGGCGATCGATGTAGGGATCGAAAAGCATTCGATGGCATCGAGCATTTGTTTAGAAAATTTGTAAGATTGACCCACGTTGTCCATCCTGATTTTAGACTAAACCAAGAAGAAGATGCGACCAAGAAAAAAAATAATCAGTGTTTTTCTTTTCTTTTTCGCCCTGTTTGTTGGGCAGGGAGAGAAAAGAGGAGGGAGGACCGACGGGTTCTAGGTCAGGAACTGATACGAGATTGATTGGAGGTTGAGTGATATAATCCAGATTGACCAATTTACCAGGATCGGGACCTGGACGTGGCTGTTATAAACTCGGCCAAAAAAGAAGAGGAAGCAAAAGGTTTGAGATCTAAGAGGCGGGTAAGAATGAGAAGTTAAAAACGGACAGTAGAGTCTGCATCCTTCTTGTTAATCTTGAGCTTGATCGGAGTTCGAGAACCTCCGGCTGAAGCTAGATAATTGAGGAGGAGGAAAGCAAGAGATTTGGATAAGAAGACGATCTGAGGTTCTAGTTGGAGTGATCTTACCTGAGGATTTGAACCGAATCAACGTTTTGAAGGGAATGATCTGGCGGCTTCGATTGCTACGGTGTTGTTGGATGAGCTGAGTGATGAGTGGGCGTGCGTTGGAAGATGACATCTTATTTCTTGGTGTTTGTATGGTTCCGGTTGAGGTAGACGACGAGCCCGGGCCTCGGGAGTTTTATGGCAAGTCTTGGGTCGCCAGCCGGGGCTCACATGGGCCGGAGGAGGCGGAACTTGTTCCAGATTTGACCCTGATCAGGCCTACATGCTCTACAATATCTGTACTATACCCCCAAAACGGAGACAAACTCATGAGATCAAAAGAAGAACATATATTTCTGTGGATGCTTATTATGTTAAGGCTGAAAGGTTTAAATACTTTATAATATTGTAGCCTGGGATAATCTTTTGGGGTGGCGCCTACGCTGCAAAAAAAACTGGTTCAACTGCTTGCAGTTGACATGTGGAAGCTCTAAGGAAGTTGGTGGTATTAACTCCAACCTTTCTCAAAGGACAAATCAACCAAGCTTGAATGTACAGTCACTGTGCATGTAGAAATTAATCCCCCTTCTTCTATCTTCTTCTTATTTCAACCTATTATCTTTACTACTCAAACCCCATACCCTGTGGAATATTCTAATCTTGGGTGAAGATCTAATTACTCAAATTCACAAGGGAAGTTTGAATTCAAGACTCAAGAGACTTGGATAAAACATTACATTCCCATCATCAACATCAACTCAACAACCTTCACTTCACTCCACCTCAACAACCATAACTTCATTCCACCTCAACAACCATCTCTTTGTTCTCAACTCTTCCCCTTTATCATTCAATATTATTCATCATTCTCTCTCTTTCCTTTGCTCTTACTGTTTCTATCTCTTCTATTGTTATCAACAAGTCCTTGTTCTGTCTGGTGAGATTTGTCACTATCAATCCCTATTCAACCTTACCTGTTTGCTGATTATTTCCTCAGATCTCCTATCCTTATTGTCTGTTCTCAACTATATCTTGTTCCTCAAAACTATGTGTGTTCCTGTCTTCAAAAATGTTGGTTTATCAATTGATCTCTCTATTCTTCTTTCTTATAATAATTCTAAAACTTAAATTTCTTGTCTTTAGTCCATTCTGGTCCTAGGTTAATCAATCACCATCAAATCAAATTCTTTTACGGTTAAAAGCCAAATTCTCTACCAACTGATTAAAACAACTAGTTGAAATGGGGATAGATTTGCCTCAAGACATTCTTGCCTATCTTATACTTTTCAAATTTCCCTCTACTTTACACACTCACAAACAACAAATCATGCATTCAGAAAATGAACTGGGTGTTTATTTTGTCTGCAACCATCTTACACAAGCAAACAACAAAACAAAAGCAGAGGTAAAGGAATCCTCAACTTCCAAAGCTGCTTTACTGTCTCAAAAAAAAAAAAAAAAATCAATCAATCAATCAATTCAAATCAGGACTCCCAACAGTCTCAATCAAACACCTCAAATTGCTGCATGGATGGTCACCATAATCCAAAGTAGAAAAAAAATCATTGGGCTGACTCATGTTGGAATCTACATCCCAAAAGGCTCCTGATTGGTGGAGGGAATCAAAATCAAAGTGGAAGTCAGGGAAGAACAAGGTTGATGGCAACTACTATCTCTTGCTGGTAACTCTGTGGATAAATGAAGGCAACTCAAATTCAAAAATAATACTCAACAGTGGAGCATCTGCTCACATATTCAAAAACAAGGCCTTCTTCACAGAACTCCAATATGGAAAATAAAACAAAATTAAAAATGGAAAAGAGAACTGAATGGTTCCCATCCAAGGAAGAGGAACAGTCTTTCTAGAGCAGAAAGTATGTACAATATGGCTTGAAAACTGCTTATACATACCAGAAATAGTGATCGACCTAATAAGTCCTGACTGTCTTTACAAGAAGGGATGTAAAACCTCATCAGATAATGGAAAATTTAAGGTAAAAAAGGGGAATCAAATAGGCCTACAAGGGTTGGTACACACCAATCTGTTCTGTGTTGAAAATCCAATCAACTGGGGTTCAGTTGCTCAAGTAAATCTCATGTCAGCTCCTGAAACTTGAGAAGAAGTACATGAAAAATTTGGACACAGCTCAGTAAGCAGATTAGGCGGCTTAATTCCATCTGCCATAAGGGAACTCAACATGAAATCCTTCCAATGAAAAGCATACACTCTTGCAAAAATCACCAAGGTGCCTTGCAAGGGTATTTTGACTGCAGCATCAAAAAAATTTAAAAAATCCACCTCAATCTTATTGGGACAATCATTCCTGAATCACAGTATTTACCATCATTGCTTTATTCTTAAAATCAGAGAAAAATACTCCGGGTACTTGGTGGGTTTTCCCTTAGTCAACAAGGATGACACCGCCAATGTGCTGATTTCACTACTTGGAAATGAAAAAAGGATTGGCTACTACCTGACTTGGGTGTGCTTGGATGAATTGTGGAGAACTTAATGGAAAGAGGTTAGTTGGCTTCCTTGGAAGCAAAAATGTGTGCAGACTAATTTTGCAACCTTACCATCCTGAACACAACAGTAGTGCGGAGAGAGGCAATTGAACCATTGTTGAATTTATGAGATCAACATTTCTTTCTTCAAATATCAAAAAATCATACTGGCCAGACGTACTCAAATCATTTTGCATCATGCTCATTAAAATCCTGAAGAAAGGAGAAACTGGAAGCCCTTAGGTGAAAATCAACTGTGGGCTGCTACACTATTTGACCACTAACTGTTAGTGTAGCAGTTATTTTTTTTGCCAGAAAATTTGTAGTGTTAGCTGATGCTACACTGTGGAACTCCTAAAGGATCAGGAAAGAGCTTGAAGGGGAAATAGACAACAAATCTAGTAAGTAGAAGATGTTGAAGCTACAGGTGCTGATGAGGCTGCCCTTCTTGACTAATGCTGAGGGGAAAGGGTTTCACTAAGAAAAAGAAAGAAAAGAGGTGTGGCTATATTTCTACTAATCCTTAGACTGCTGCTACTAATGGGAACTTAGGTTGTTTAATCAATCTGAGGCAGGGACCTTAAGGAGAGTGAGAAAAGCACTGAGAAAGAGTATGGGGTATGTGTTATGATTGTTATTTGTGTAAAGGTTGATGCAAAAGTAAATGTAAAAGGTTTCAAGGTAAAGGTAAATGTAAATTGTACTTTGGTAAAAGGGGGGGGTGCCTGATTTATCCATAGAACTAAGGGGAGTTCTACTTATACAAAAGGGCACAAGATGGCTGATCCTGGCAGTAAAGAGAAAGGGGAAATGTGTTCAGAGGTGTACAACCAAAAGAGAGTAGTGATAGTGTAAGAAAGATGAGCCAATGTAGCTAGTAACTATGTATATAAGGAATGTAATGTGACTAGTAACCAAAGAGGATGATAAAGGCAGAAGATGTAACTATGTAATATAAATGACTGTGCTGTACAACTTAAAACCAAAGAAGATATAAACTAAAGAAAAGTATGTAATATCTGTGTTTTATTTATGTACTGTATATTTATAAATCAATACCTTGTATAATATCCTATGGGTTTGTAGTATTGGTAAAGTTATGTGGTTATAAGTGGTAATATTCTAAGAATGCTAATAACTTCTGAACCAAAGGGAAATCAGGGGTACTTTGAGTGAGTGACTAGGGGTAGTTTTGTATGTAGAATATGATCATGTAATAATAATGAAGTATATGTGAGAGGAAATGTAAGTTGTTGATGATTGTATGTGAAAAGGTATGGATTACCACATCCTCCCCCAACTAAGCTGTCTGTCCCCAGGCAGGGAAAAAAAGAGGAACCTGATTCAGAGTAATAATGATGATGGAAAAAGGGAATTTTAGGGAGAAAACTGAGAGTGGGGGTATGTAGGGGAAGGAAAAGTCCATAGCCAAAGAAGGAAGTCTGTATCCAAGCCAAGGAGGTCCAGTCCAAATAAAAGAGGTGCTGCCACAAAAGGATGTCTGTATCCAAAATAAGAGTCCACTAGTTTTTCCCAGAGAGAAGTCCAGAGAGTAAGGGGGAAAGGGTGAAAAGTCCAAAGCCAAAGAGGGAAGTCCAGATCCATCCAAGGTGGCCAATTCCTAGGTCCACATACTGAAGAAGGAAGTCTTGATCCAAATCCAGAGGCCTAGTGTACATATATTACTGAATCCTGAGTATAGTTGTCCAAGATATCCAGAAAAGCCAATATTCAACATAATCCAAGAGCTCCTAAAGAATAAATCCATCCAAAAAAAACATGCTAGAATGATCCAGGGTTCAATAAAGTCCAAGGTCCAGTGGCCTCCTAGAATTATATTACATTCCAACTCAGAATGAATCCAGGGTCCAATAAATTCCAAAGTCCAAGGCTCCTAAAAATAAATTCCATTCTAAACAACATGCAGGAGAGATCCAGGGTTTAGTCCAAGTTTCTGCTGTCCAAAGGTCCAAGTCAAGGTCCAGGTAATCCTCATAGAGCCACCATCCAAGTGAGTCCGTTATTCCTTTATCCAAGTCCAGTGCTTTCTAATCCAGAGTTTGTATCCTATAACTGTAAGATGTAATATATGTAATAACATAAAAATGATGTAAAGGGTAATTTAATAAGGATTGGAGGTAATATGGTAATAGAATAAAAGGTAATGGTAATATGGTAATGGTTTAAATGTAATGGGGTAGTTGTTGATGTGGAAAAAGAAGTAGTGGTAATATGGATTAAAAAAAGGTAATGGTAATGGTTTAAATGTTATGGAGTTGTTGATGAAGAGAGGTAGTGGTGATATGGGAATGGAGTGAGGACTAAAAGGGTAATGAAAGATAAGGGGTAAGGGTAAGGTAGAAGAAGAGGTAGTGGTAATATGGAAATAGAGTGAGGAGCAATAGTAATGGTAAGAAGGTAATGTAGAAAAAGGGGTGGTGGTAATATGGGAAGAGAGGAAAGGGTAAGGGTAATGGCAAGAAGATAATGTAGAAAAAGGGGTAGTGGTAATATGAGAAGAGAGGAAAGGGTAAGGATAATGGCAAGAAGAAAGAGAGGTGTTGATGATGTGGTAAGAGGGTAATGATAATATGTAGTATTTAAATGTATGATGAAAGAAAGGGTAGAATAGTCATGGGTGGTAATTCAAGAGAAGAAGGGTAAATGTATATGAGTATCCTATAATATGTAATGATTTTAAAAGATTTATATATGTATCAAAGAGTAAAGGATTCTGAAGGAAAGTGATGGAAAGGGGTAATGTTATATGCAAAGGGAATTTTAATATATATATGTTTCAATAAAAACTCTAATGGTTAAGGAGAGTAAAGAGTTATAATAATTAAGGAGGTGGTTCAGAAATCAGGAAGTGGAGTGAAGAGGGAGAAATAAAAGAGGATGAGGATGATGGATGATGGATGGATGGATGGGTGGATGGATGGGTGGATGGGATTCTCTCCCTCAGGATTGGATGATTCCTTCTCTCCTTTTTTTTTTTTTTGGTTGTCCTCCTGGGTCCCTTTTTAAGTCTTCCTGGTGATTTGATTTCCCAGCCTCCTGTATTTTCTGGTATCCAAAAAAAAGAAAATTTAATATTGTCTGTTTTTTTTTTTTTTTTAATATGGTCATTTTTTTTTTTTTTTTTTTTTTTTTTTTTTTTTTTTTTTTTTTTTTTTTAATTAATTAATTATTTTTTTAATTATTTATTTGTTTATTATTTTTATTTTTTTTTTATTATATATTTTTTGTCTTTTTTTTTTTTTTTTTTTTTTTAAAGGTAAATCTTGGTCTTGATTTTCCAGCGAGGTGAGAGGTGCAACCGGAAATGAAGTTGGTGAATCCGCGCGGAGAGTGGACGCGGGGTCCCGGCAATACTGTATCCGCGGAATCGCCGGTGTCTCCAAAGCAGGCACGTCCCTCCGGGTCGAAGAACGACCTCGGAGATGAAAAAGCGAACCGTTCTTCTTACTGATAAGAAGAACGGTCCATGGAAAGACCAGGAAAAAAAAAGGAAAAAAAAAAGTAAAAATGAAAGATAAAAAAGAAAAGAATGAAGCCCGGGTCGTGCACCGGCATCGATACATGATGTAGTAGGCCAAAAAAACGAACGTATTCCCGGGTCGTTCACCGGCGTCAAAAGATGAGGGACTGATTTTTTATAAAAGGCTTCGACAATATCGTCGTCGTTCCCCACCTCGCATGTCGTCCCCTACTCGTCCTCTCTCTCATCATCAACGAACATCTCTTTAGGAGAGGTGGCCGCGCTCCACGATACCGTGAGCGAACACCTGACCGAGTTTGCCCGGTCCAATCATTGCGATCCCCGGGCCGCGGCAGCATCTCGGCACCGATTGTACAGTCGCCTCCAGGACACCTTCGATTCCGTGTGTAATCTTCCCTAAATACTAAAAAAAAAATTATAAAAGAACTGATTTTTTTTTTTTTTATTTTTTTATTTTTATTTATTTATTTTTAGATAATGATGCATACCATCATCCAGGAAAGACAGGAGAAGGATGAAAAGAAATGAGATATTTTATTATTATTATTATTTTTTTTTTTTTGTGAGTTTTTATTTATTTATTATTTATTTATTTTTATTTTATTTGATTTGACTTGTACTAATTTTTTTCTTTGTTTTTTTTTTTGTGTTGTTTTTATATTTTGCTGCACAGGTGATATGAGATTATGAAAAAGGAAGGGGCATAATTTTCATGATGGTTGTTTTGGCAGGTCCCATTCCCCTATGGGAAATGGAATTTCTGCCCTTGGTCCAAATAATCCCTGGTGACAATGTTGACTGGAAGAGATGTTTCCCATTTGTGATGAGTGGGGAGGAGGATTGGTACCAGGTAAGCTTGTCCTTTTTCCATTATTGAGAGTGATTCTTCCCTAGGTCCATTGTATTTGATGGTTGCTGACATGTCCATTAAAAAAGGTTTTCCAACTATGAACTGAACTCCTCCTCTGGCCACCCAGAAATGGACAAGCTTGGTCACTCTTCCCACAAGTACTTCCACCTTCTCAGCAATCCCAATTATTCCAGTGTGGTGGCCTCCAATTCCTTTGAGCTTCATTGGTTTTTCTGTTATAACTAATCCAAGATGGTTGGCAAGTTTTTCTGGTATAATGTTGACCATTGATCCAGTGTCCAAAAGTGCCTCCAAGGTTTTTCCATGTATAGTGAGTTTGACATAACCTAGTGGGCAGGAATAATGTGTGACTGAATCCTTTTCTTCCTTATCCTCTTCTTCCACTGCTGCTGAGTATACTGATACATTAGGTTCCACTGGGATTCTTCTGTTACTGATCCTTTTCTTGATGTGGTCCACCACTCCTGGGGCTATGGTGCATATTTCTCCTGCTGTAAGGGGTAAAATAGTTTTCATAATCCTTCCTGCTGTCTCTTCTTCCATTCCTGGGTATTCTTTGGCCAGAGTCTTTTCCAAGTAAGTCTTCCTTGGGGCCTTTTCCTTGGGTGGGTTTTCTGATTCTTCACTGGATTGGAACCTGACTTTAGTATTCTGAGGATTGGAAGGGAACCTGGAACTGGGGCCTGGGGAAGAGGTAGCCATTCTGAGTAAGTCCTGTTGATCCATGTCCATTAGAGTTTCCTGGTCTTTCTTGGTCCTCTTTCCTTTATCTGATTCTTCCTCTTGGTACTTGTTTCCTCTAGTCCTTTTACCTAGGTCTGCTTCATAGAATCCTTGGATTTCTGGGTCCATTTCCTCTAGTTGGCCAAAGGAAGATATATGTCCAAATGATGTAGTGGCTTCTGAGGAATCCTTGATAAATTTATCCACAACTGATTTGATTGGCCTGCTGGAATCCCAGGGAATTGGTGAGCTGTCTGGAAGTTTGAATCCTCTTCCATCCTTGAGAACTGATCCAACTGATTCATCATAGGTTAAGAGACTGCATCTGGTGATTGTGTGGGTTGGTTGGAAGCAGTAGAAGCACTTGAAGTCTGGGTTCCTTGGTCCATATGCTTGTCCAGAAGGATTTCCAGAAAAATGAGGTGGGGCAGATTTTCCAGCAGTGAGAGCTGCAAATTGCTTAATGAGGGAGTCCAGTTTCTGATCTGTGGAATTAGAGGTGGTTGGAGCTGGGGATTTGTATACAGGTGGGAGTTGAACTGGTGGAACTATGGAAGGTGTGTTGATTGGTTCCTGACTGATATCTTTCCTGGATGTCTTCCTTCTTTCCATTACTGAAGCTGACTGAACCTCCCTGTGTATGTAGGTGACCAGGATCTGGGTATTTGGAAGAATATCACCTCCATCCTTTGAGGCTAGCATCTTGTTGTCCCTGATGAGTTCTTTGGTGACTGAAGATTCCAATTCTGGGCTGAGTGAGTCCAATAAGATTTCCCTAGATTCCTCCACATGTGATGTCTGCCCCATTCTAAAAAGATAGTTAGTTATTACCTCATACTTAGTCCTGAATGTTTTGAATTCCTCCAGGGTCTTGATTCCTCCAGCTTGGATGGTAGAGTAGTTGAGCTTCTTTAGGTCCTGCTTGGTATACTTCACCAGGGGAAGAGGTGATCCGTATCTGTCCAAGAGTTGTTTCTTCAAGACCTCCCAATCCAAGTCCTCATGGCCAGTCATCTCTTCTACTTCATCCTTTAAGTCCATCCCTTTGATAAAGGAAATAATTTGCATGGCCAGGTCCCTAGAGGAAGCTCCATCAGCTGATCCAGCATTCTCATACCTTTTAATGACCTTCTCCACAGGCATATTGGTTCCATCAAAGTATAGTTCCTTGTCCAATGGTTTAATCTTGACAGCCTTGGTTGGTCCTTGGTACTTGGGCATTACAGCTTCTCTTTCCAAAAAGTGGGTGTTCATTCTGTCTGAGGCTTGCTGGGTTGGGGACTGATGCCTGGATCCTTCCAAATGGGAGCTTTCTGAGTTTGCAGGGTTATTTCTGTAGTGGGTGAATGAGCCAGGGTTGGCCAGTTGGAATGGAGCAGCAGGCCTAGAGGTATTGGGGTTGTTGGTGATACTAGGTTCCAGGTTGTTGGTGGCTGATCCTTGGTTGTTGTTAGCTGATCCTTGGGTGAGGCCAGAGGTTTCTCCTAGGTTGTTGCTGATGTTCAGGGCAGGGGATTGTTGAGGGCTGGACATGTTGGAAAGTAAGTGGAGAGATAAGGAAGTGATATGTAGAGAAACTAACAGGAAGATATGTTTTTAGGGGTTTTATTTATAGATGATGCACTTAGAAATGGAATGAAGGGATTAGGTATGATAGAATTGATTTGAAATTGTAAGTTGGTGTAGTAGCAGGAAACTAAGACTGAAAGATTAAAACTGAAGGAAATAAGGCCACTGTTGGGACACCACTTGTGGAACTCCTAAAGGATCAGGAAAGAGCTTGAAGGGGAAATAGACAACAAATCTAGTAAGTAGAAGATGTTGAAGCTACAGGTGCTGATGAGGCTGCCCTTCTTGACTAATGCTGAGGGGAAAGGGTTTCACTAAGGAAAAGAAAGAAAACAGGTGTGGCTATATTTCTACTAATCCTTAGACTGCTGCTACTAATGGGAACTTAGATTGTTTAATCAATCTGAGGCAGGGACCTTAAGAGGAGTGAGAAAAGCACTGAGAAAGAGTATGGGGTATGTGTTATGATTGTTATTTGGGTAGAGGTTGATGCAAAAGTAAATGTAAAAGGTTGTAAAGGTAAATGTAAATGTAAATTGTACTTTGGTAAAAGGGGGGGGTGCCTGATTTATCCATAGAACTAAGGGGAGTTCTACTTATACAAAAGGGCACAAGATGGCTGATCCTGGCAGTAAAGAGAAAGGGGAAATGTGTTCAGAGGTATACAACCAAAAGAGAGTAGTGATAGTGTAAGAAAGATGAGCCAATGTAGCTAGTAACTATGTATATAAGGAATGTAATGTGACTAGTAACCAAAGAGGATGATAAAGGCAGAAGATGTAACTATGTAATATAAATGACTGTGCTGTACAACTTAAAACCAAAGAAGATATAAACTAAAGAAAAGTATGTAATATCTGTGTTTTATTTATGTACTGTATATTTATAAATCAATACCTTGTATAATATCCTATTAGCGGGAGGAGTGGGAGTATGCCCTCATTCCTTGTCCCTCTGGTGCCTTTTTTAGTAGGGGGGCACCAGAGGCACATGGAATGAGCAAGGGGGAGCTCAAGTGAGGTTACAAAGGAGACTTTTCCTCATGTATTGGGCAGCACATATTGATAAGGAGCAAAAAAAGAGGAAATACAACACAGGAAACTACTATTCATCTGAGGAAGGAGAAAACAATGGGGATCTTGTGTCTAATGAATCCTCTTCTAGTTGTATATAGTGATTTAATTCCTGTCTGGTGTCACTGAGGGTTCTTGAGAGCTGCCGCACAGTGATGAGGAGCCTGCTTATGGTCCTGAAAATGGTGGCCAGAAGTATGTTATCTGGCAGAGGATAAGAGTCAGTAACTATGAATGCAAGTTGTACAAGTGGGCAATGTGCTTACCATTTGGCCATGTGCACAGCATCCCATGTCTCACACAGTGTCTGCAAGTCCTTGTGTTCTCTATGACTTCACACCTGTCAGAGTTGGCACAGTCTCTGCATTGGGTGCAGCCCCACTGTATGGGAAGGAAGGCAAGAGTGTGGTCAGCTGAATGATGGAGGGGACAGGAGGTGGGCAATGTGTGTAACTCACTCCTTGTGTCCCAATCCTGTGTCTGGTGGAGTTTGTGGTGTTCTGTCCAACATGTCTTGGCATGGCTGATTGTAAGGGGAAGGGGTTAAGAGGGGTGATGGGTGATTGGGGTGGGTAAGGGTGGAATGGTGGTGTGTTGAGAGATTGTAATTTGAATGGGGGGGGTAGTATGTGTGTAAGGTGTGATGATGTAGCTGGATGATGGAGAGGGGGAAAGTGAGAGGGGGGGTGCTTTTATAATAAATTCCCCCTCTCCTGATTATGTGTATTCTCTCAGGTAAACCTGAGAGAAGGTGTCTTCAGTCCAGCCTGAAGGCTGGACTGAAGAAAGATGTATCAGTTTTCAGGCAGCCCCCTGACTTCCAGCAGGGTGCTGCCTGAATTGTGTCAGATCGATCGATCGCCCGATCGATTGCTCTGACACACAGGATGTAGATCGGTCTCCTGAACGATCGTTCAGGAGAACGATCTACACAGTCCCTCCTCAGCCTGCAGGCTGAGGAGGGACGAAACGTACCCCACCCCCCCAGGTTGCGCGCGCAACCTGGGGGGCTCAGCAGTGGTTCCTCCCCTGCTGCTGCAGGGGAGGAACAGATCGTTCTCCTGAACGATCGTTCAGGAGAACAATCTACACAGTCCCTCCTCAGCCTGCAGGCTGAGGAGGGACGAAACGGTCCCCACCCCCCCAGGTTGCGCGCGCAACCTGGGGGCTGAGCAGCCGTTCCTCCCCTGCTGCTGCAGGGGGGAACAGATCGCTCTCCTGAACGATCGTTCAGGAGAGCGATCTGTACAGTCCCTCCTCAGCCTGCAGGCTGAGGAGGGACGAAACGTACCCCACCCCCCCAGGTTGCGCGCGCAACCTGGGGGGCTCAGCAGTGGTTCCTCCCCTGCTGCTGCAGGGGAGGAACAGATCGTTCTCCTGAACGATCGTTCAGGAGAACGATCTACACAGTCCCTCCTCAGCCTGCAGCCTGAGGAGGGACGAAACCTACCCCACCCCCCAGGTTGCGCGCGCAACCTGCGGGGGTGAGTACTGCTTCGTCACCTGCAGCAGCAGGGGACATTACAGCTGGGTAGATCGTTCTCAGGATGAGAACGATCTGCCCAGTTCAGGTAGATCGGTCTCATGATGAGACCGATCTACACAGTCCGTCCTCAGCCCGCGGTCTGAGGACGGACGAAACCTACCCCACCCCCCCAGGTTGCGCGCGCAACCTGGGGGGGTGAGTACTGCTTCGTCACCTGCAGCAGCAGGGGACATTACAGCTGGGTAGATCGCTCTCAGGATGAGAACGATCTGCCCAGTTCAGATAGATCGGTCTCATGCTGAGACCGATCTACATAGTCCGTCCTCAGCTTGCGGGCTGAGGACGGACGAAACCTACCCCGCCCCCCAGGTTGCGCGCGCAACCTGGGGGGGTGAGCATCATCTCGTCCCCTGCAGCAGCAGGGGACATCACACTTGGGTAGATCGTTCTCAGGATGAGAACGATCTGCCCAGTTCAGGTAGATCGGTCTCATGATGAGACCGATCTACCTGAAAGACAGCCCGGTGGCCGACCAAGGCGAAACAGCTCCCACCCCCCCAGGTTGCGCGCGCAACCTGGGGGGGTGAGCATGCTTTCGTCCCCTGCAGCAGCAGGGGGGGTCAGAGGATCTGCTGACCAACTGCTGGGCAGATCAATCCACATAATCCCTCCTGAGCCTCATGGGGGACTAGTGACATCATGTCAGCCCTGTATTGAGGTGGATCATGTGTGGGGATCCTGTGGATTCTCAAGGGGTGCCCTGGCACTCCCCATCCCCCCCCTCATGACTATAAAAGGAGGGCTTTTTTGGCCCATCCTGAAAACAATAATCCAAATTTCCCCACTCAACATCAGCTGACCTCCCACCAAGTACTAATATTACCTGAGACATCCCTCACTTGTCTGTCATTTGGGATTAATACTACATAAACATACTATTATACTATTATTAACTTACAAGCACTAGTCATACTTTCAATCATGTCATCTGAAAGAGTGGATTACTCTGGAGATGATTCATTCAACTCTGAAGGCCTGGGAGTTCCAACATCTGCTCAAAAACCCCCCTCCCCTTCAACTGATACTCATCTTCCCCCACACCACAGCCCAGCTTCAACCCCTGCACCCAAAAAGAAGAGAGCTTCTGTGCCAGAGGGCCAACCAGTCACCTCTAAAGGGCCAATTTCAACTGGAAGAGTGTCTTTGCCCAACTTGCCCAGAACCAGCTCTGGCAGGGAAGTCAAACTGGTGGCACTCAAGGCTTTACAAGAGAGATGTAAGCTCATTGTCTCTGTCATGTCATCCATCCACGAATAATAACTGACCTTTTTCCAACTCTCTGCCATCCAGATAAGGAGTTCAAAGCCTCCCTCAGCTCACTCATGGAGGAAGTCACCTCCACCCTGGGAGAGGCTCCTGCATCTGTGGGAGGGGATCTCTTCTCCAGAGTGGGTGAAGTATGTGACCAAACTGTCAAGGACTGGGAAGTCAAGATCCAACAAGGAGTGACTTCAAATTCTGATGTGGTCATCCTGGACTCTGAGGTGGAGGTCCTCTCTGCTGGTCCATCAAGAAAGAGACCTGCCAAGGACGCCCCCGCCTCAACTCCAGCTTCCAAATCAAAAAAAGCCAACACCCAGCAAACCCCTCTGGGTATCCCATCATCAACCCTCTCCACCCTCAGCTTCAAGAAGAATCCCCCCGATGCCAGATCTGAGGATATGTTTGGAAGTGACCATGAGTTAGAGGCTGGACTTATTGCGGCAGCAGAAGAGCTGGAGATCTCTATGCAGAAAGATGCATCCACGGCGAGCAGGTTGGAAAAGGGGAAGGAGAAGGATGGTGCAAGGAATGGGAGTGGAGGCTCCCAACCTGCAGGGATAATAAAAGCTGGGGAAGCACTTTCTGCCCAAGGTATGTCTTTTCACTCCCTCTGTCTTATAATATTTGACCAACTCTGATGCATTGTTTTACCCTTCTGTCCCTGCATAAGACATTTGCTTGCATCTTGGAGCCAGTGAAAGGTTCAGCTACACTCAACAGCTGGCTGTATGTGAGGGGAAAAATGGCGCAAGAGCAGGCTGTGAATTCCCATCACTCTCTTCTCCAATGATCCATAGGTTCTTGGACTGGATTGCAGCTACCATGGAGAATGTCCAGTCTCCCCCCCTGAACATGGCCCATAGGCTGGACCACAAACTCATGAGGGCTCCCTCTCACAAGGGATTCTTTGATCTCCTCAAGACTGGTAAGCTTTCATCCTTATTTGACATGAACCTCAGATTCAAACTAACATTACATTTAATTCCATTCTGCAGCTCCTGCACTTGTCCAGGTCTCTTCTCCAGACCCCTTCTGGAATAAAGACAAGGTGGACTTTGGAAAGATTATGGCAGCAGCAAAAGAAGATCCCCCAACTCCTGTGGGCAGCTGGACTGCTCTCTTGGTCATGTTTGCCAGAGCTCCTGGTGACACCACACCTCACTACACCTCTCATGTCGCCAGGAGGAAGCATGTCCATGCTGCCTTTGAAAGGGTCTGCCAGGTGGCCAAGGATTCTGTGGCTGCAATCTCCCTCTCCATGACTCCAGCCACCAAATCACCAAATGCGCCGCGCAAAACCGATCTAGACGGTGTGAGGGATGCTGGGGCTTTCTGGTACACAAGGTCCAGGGAATGGGTGGGACTCCTGGTGGAAAGGCTGGAACAAAGGACACCGACGAGGGAATGGCGTTCTTCCTCAAAAGGATATTTGAAATGATCTTGGGTTTGGCCTTGGCTGCTGAATCGGCTGGAGTGGCAGCTAAACTGAAGGAATATGAGAATGCTTGGTGGTTTCAGCTCAAAGGAGCTCAAATCCTACAAATCAGAACTTCAATCGGTTATCTATCTTTCGCAGCGGTCCCCCAGGCGTCACAACTAAGCAATGGGCTCTGACCAGGAAGGAGGCTTATGCTTCCCTCTCCATATTCATCACCTTTGGAGCTGTTGGCTGGTTCGTGTGCTTTGCCAACTACAGAAAATACAACCTTGCAGACTGCTATGGCATCCTCACCCTCGGCGATCAACGCATCAAGGCCCTCATGGAGCTCTCCAATGAGGGAATTGACTCTACTCATCCTCTGGTCTCTGGCGGCTGGAAATTTGTCAACGGTTACCTCCTCTCCCTCCTCAACAAGTTCAAAATCAAAAACGCCAACACTGATGAATGGGACAGAGCAACAGCCTATTGGGCTGAAAAGATAACCCCAGCAATCATTGGGGACTTGATATTGGCAGACATCATGTCTGAAATTGCTTCGCCAATGCTCTCAATTTCCACCGCCGGCACTCCCTCTCCCCACCCCGTCCTGGACGCCAACACTCAAGGAAACAGAGACATGGTGATGAAGCTCCTCAAGTCTTCAGTCCCAGAAATGGTCAAGAATGGCCCCCCCTTGGACAACCCTGAAGATCAACACCAAAAAGGGAATGAAGATGAGGAAACTGAAGAGGAAGAGGATGAAGATGATGAGGAGGAGGATAAGGATGAGGAGGAACCAGAAAGGTGTAACAAACAGCCCTATGGAAACTTTATTGATGACATTGCTGGTGTAGCAGATGAAGAAGAGGAGGAAGATTAGGGTCTTAGACTTGTGTTTCTTATTCTTTTACCCTTGTTTGTTTGACTGCTTTTGTTTAACTTATTTCTATTGCTATGTGTACATATTTTCCTCTAGTGATAATGCACATGAATTGCATGTGTGTCTCCTGGGCTCCCCCTGGGTGCTGATTTGTCTATAAATAGAGGGCCTTTTTTCATCAAAAACTGCCTCCTTCATAGCCCCCCAACCGTCAACCATTTTACTTGAATCCACTGCACTCAATTACACCACTGCACTACTCAATTGCAATGTCTACTTTGAATGTCCCAAGTGTAACCTATCTTTCAGCACCTTTTCTGCTCGCAAACTACACATCAGAAATGTCCATCAAGCAGTCATCCACACCACAGATGCACTACATAACCGCATCACCATACCCAAAACTAGCAACAACCTCTTCCACTGTCCATCTCCAGCTTGCTCTTACACTGCTCCCAAGGCTCCTCTAATGTGGGCACACTATTCCCACTGTCGCCACAAGATCAGGCAGCCTGATCCTCCTCGCAGAACTGTTTCCGTTCAATCTAGAGTCACCCCAGCAGGTGGTAATGTGCAAGGTCAGTCTTTGTCCTTCTACCAAGACTCACGCAAACACTGATTTCATGGATCCCCTCCATAGTCTTGGATGACCTGGTGGGTTTGGGTGTGTGCTACCACAAACAGGTCAAACTGCTGCTTTGCACAAACAGTTCCTGCCACACATGTGTCAGAGTGGAGGAGCTGGCTGCTCACTTGCGGGGCTCAGCATCACATCAAGCTCCCTCCCCACACACAGATCAACATTATCCAAGATCCTCCTCAGAATATATACAGGCTACCTATCCAATTCCCCCTTTGGCGGGGAATAAGACAGTATATGGGAATGTGTGTGTAAAGTGTGCTTTTATGCATGCATCAAGGTTTGAAACCATGCGCAAGCACTTGTGGGAAAACCACTGGGGCCAGGTGAGTTATCTGTCAGTTCTTGCTCCATACTCAATTACTTACACCACCTTATACCAGACCTCCACAATGGCGCTTGGAAAAACATAGACTTGCAAGCCTGGGTGCAGACGCTGCTTCATCACAAAAACACAGGCGATTCTCCACGTCTTGCCAGCTCACCCAGACACTCTCAAACCCTCCTCCACCACCCAACCCAGAACCCTTCTCAACACCAACCAGGCCAACCTTCTTATTTCTCAGCTCCCACCACATCAAACCTTACAGGCCTTAATGTCTCGCAACCCCACTCTAGCCGCTCGCAAACAGACCTACTTGGTTGATACAGACTGAATCTGACCTTTGTTCAAGAGGCTGCCGCTGCTGGAATCAGTCAATTCCCAGCTGGCCACT